>JACCPG010007938.1:0-20703 GCA_016069955.1 Drepana arcuata
AAAACTGAAACTTCTCAGATTCCTAAACGCAATAATAACTCAGGCTTTCAAAAAGGAAGGCCGGAGAAACAAATCTAAATAAAACAAACTACCACGGGGTAAGTACTATCCAGTTGGCAGTTCAGAATGAAACAATTACCCAGTGGGTCTATCTCATCTAGTTAACGTTCGCTAATTCAGTAGGACGTAATATTATATAGTGACACAATCAAGTCTTAAACATAAATCCTTTGTTATCTTCCTCGGCAGCGAATGTAGAGAGCAACGCACGGTAGAACCATGAAACGAACTCAATCTGCATAAATTTGCAGTTGACCCTGTTATTACTATACAAACGAATTTATGTACACGACAAATTTGATGCTATTTTGCTCCGCGAACGGTTTCAAAATGATCCCGAACAAAACTGTGTTCGCTGCCAAAGCTGTTAGTTGTAACGCTATGTGAATTTCGATTGAAAACGTGTTTGCATTTAAAAAATATTTTGAATAGTGAATATTCCTACAAATAAATCATACACAATTGTTGTGGCTGAATTGCTTTCGGTATATTGGCAGGATTAATTCGGTGCTTTTACTAAATTATATAATTTTTGATAATTCAACTTTAAATTTAACGGAGTTTGTTAACTTTTCATTACCATTAGTTTTATAGCAAAATGTTTAGCAATAAGTCAAAATTACTTCAATCAATCTCGTCCTTGCGATTGACTAAAATAATACAAATTAATAATAATGCTGATTTACTAGGATTGCAAAACTTTATTGGCATTATGAGAACGATCAAAATATAATCCACCATCGACTTCCGTTCGTTCAAACGAACCCTACAGATATTATTAATGCGAACGTTTATTAATATGTTTGTTATTGAGTAACAAGCCAAACCGGCCAGCTTATTAGCTGGTTAAATACATAGAAATAATTACCATTGATCGGAACCCCTTCTCGAGTATAGGCCTCCTCCAGCCTTTTCCAGACCTCTTTGTCTTTGGTTTTCCTTATCCAATTTTTACCTGTTATCGCTTTTACATTATTTACACCTTATTCGGGACCGGCCTTTTCTTTTTCCTGTTGGTCCTTCCCACTTCAAAAGACATAATATAATTATTAATATATTTTTAATCATTGTATATCACAACTGCTCGAACTACTCGTCTAACTTATAAAATGTACTTTAAAGGTATGACGAGAATAAACAGAGTATTTAATTATAATGATCACAGTAACCAATCAAAATCAAAAAAATACTTAAAACAAAATGAGAATATAAGCGTGAGAATTTCGATGTCTTATGAACATCCTAAATGTATATCCGTTCGTCACTCCATAATAAATAAGCACCTTTCATCTTTAATAAACACTCGAGTTGTGCGAAATTCCCTAAAAGCAACTTAGTAAAAGTGGAATTAAAACCTCATCTTCAGAGAAAATTAAACCACGAATAGTTAATGGATCTTAACTCGATTTCAAACGCTAACTTTGTTGAGAGCGACTCGTTGGCTTCAATAAGATTCGGACAAGTTTGGGAAAATTTGCTTCCTTTTAAAACGGTCCGCCATTTAACCATCTCCAGAAAGAACTCAAGACAAAAATGGAGTGGGCGATTTAATTTTCCAATGGATTTGTTGAAGGGCAAATAATTGTACCGTGATTGACGCTAACTTTATGTTGCTCTTAGAACGATAACATTATTTTTACTTTCATTTAACGTTTATTATACAAAGTATTGACTTCATTTTAAGGTTATGATACCCAAGTGAAACCGTAATGTCTTGCTTCGCTGTCGTTCCTTATACCAGGAAATATTATGAGCTACCAATTTGGAATTTGCTTTACTGTTTAACCTTTACAGTTTTAATATCTAAATTAAGTCAATAGTAAAAAAAACCTTCGCAGTATAACGCATATGCATATAATGGACGAGTTTATCACGTTAAGTAGCACTGTATGTAGTCTAGGTAGGTGTAATCGTATTACCTACGGTGATTTAGGTGTTGGTGTATGCATGTAGAAAGGCAACCATATTTGTTATATGCAGCTAGCAGGTAACACGAGTGATAATAGTAATTTTAATTGTGTTTAAATTAATTGGACGTATTATTTGATTCAGTAAGTAATCACTTTGGCCTTTATATTAATAAAAGGTTCTTTCAAGTATGAGGTTATATTAAATCATTATTATTGTGTTATATTCAGTATTGTAATATACTAAATTCTAAATTCGGTTTAGTCGATTTATCGGTATATCCCCGAAATAATCCTTTTTGTATCCCATCACATTCCTAAACATCCTTGGAAAGTCGAGATGAATTAATTAAGGAATATATGAATGTGGTTTCAGAAGGGCCAAGTGACTTGCACGGCGCCGCCAATGGGCTACTTAATTTAGAACTTAATGGTACGCGACCCTTCAAAGAAACCTTACGAGGTCCTTCAGATAATGGGTCGCTTTATAAGACGGCTCTAAAGCCTCCGTTCGTGTTCTATAAAACGAAACCCAGTAATGAATAGAACCAGTAAGTAAATCTTCAGGGCTTTGTTTGTTAACAATCTATTAATAAACAATGAACGAGGAGCCGTGGAGGCCAAGTGGTCCAAATAGTCTTCTGCTAAGTTAAGATTGCAGATTCGAAATGAAATTATTCCTAAGTAACTTCCACAATGATCTCAAAGTTTAAAGAATAAGCGACAGGCAGCATGCATTGCCGAGAAAAAAAAATAAGACGCATATCTCTAGCGGAAAGTGCGTGTATGAGTACTACCTATTCACCTTTGCTCACCCCTTCGTTCAAACGTTTGCGGGTTTTCAAAGATAAACAGAAAAATAAATTATAAGAAGCATTTGTTTCGTTCCATTCTAAAGCCTTTACAAATTAAGGTTTTTCTTAATCCAACCCCTAAACTCAATATCTTCAGATCGTTTGCTTTTATATATTTTGTTACTTTCAATTAATTGGGTCTTTTACATCACCATTATTGAAAAAAGGCTGTTATTTCCACTTTATGCTTCCTTAACTTAATTATTACTTCACACTTTGGCACAAGCATTTCTGGAGCTCACTTTTTGTAGGTCATATTATTTAAGTATCCACGTGACAAGTAGTCTGTCAATATTTTTCTGACATTCACGTTTTCAGTATATACTTTCCTTTATAGTGAGGAACAAAGTCTGAGGTATTATTATACGAAAGTCAGGACCTTTAAGTAATTTGTTAAAGGTACCAAGGTACAGGAGGGGGTTGACCCTGCAAACAGACACGTTTTGGGCGAATATCTAATCCAAGCTTAGAGAGAACTGGTATTCAGTCTCTCTGCCTACCCCGTTAGGGACTCGGCTTAATGATATGTCTGTATGTATGGTTAACTACCTGTTGTATGCTGATGAAGCGGTCGATCAGAACACGAACTGCAGACATCAGATCCACGAAAAAAGTCAAGAGTACTCAAAACCGGTAAGCTTGTTTGAAAATACTGATGAATGTAAATGAAACGAAAGAAGTCTGTCTGTCTGAGAGAACTGATGCTCTACTCTCTGCCTGTACTACGACAGACTCAGTGTGATGATGATACGTTAAACTAAGCTACACCTTTACTACAACTATGTCTATAGCTACTTTATTTACTAAGAAATGCCAGCATTAGAGTTCTTAAAGCTGTAATGAAACGTCTTTAGTAAGTCGCTTTAGTTTAGCAATTTAAAACACTTAGGACAAATTGAATTAGCTTCTCACTGCTCTAACTTGGGATTGTAAGACTTAGCCTTCTTAGTTAATAAATAAGCAAGTATTTCCAAACCTATGAAGACGATGTTTTGTATATATGTATATATATATATATATATATATATATATATATGGGAGCATTTATGAAGAGATTTATTAATGTGGATGAATGTGAATAGTAGTGTGACATTACTGTACTTAAGTTGAGAAAAACTCATTGGTAGGTACGGTAGTCGGGATTCGAAATTACAATCTTTGTGTCAATATACGTAATATATAATAATACTAACTTGGAACTTGGTGGAACGGAATTAAAGTCGTTTTGTAAGTTTTTACTGCATCGCAGCTAAACCGATATACGGACACAACGATTTTGAAACTCTCATCGAAATTATATATACCTGTTAAGTATTAAATAGAAGGGCTATAGTAAGAAGAATTTTTAGAAAACTTGTACATCCTTTGTTGTCATACTACAAGCGTTTTACACAAACGATTTTATTAGAGCGCCGGCAAGTAATCAACTCTGGTCAAAAAGAGGACTTTTAATTGAACGTGCAGTTTCTGTAAAAGCTTTTAGAGGAAATAAAAATAAGAATAAAAAATGAAATGCAGGCGGTCTTTGCGCGGGCTTACACGCGGTAGTTGCACAAAGCGCCACTTAACTTGGTAGCCGGTTGGTAGCCACCCTGCAAACCTTTACAGACCTAAAGCAATAGTGCCAAGTAATCTGAGACTAAACTAACGACGACACTGTTAATGAGCAACTGGTATTTATGTACGTAAATATTTTACATCTACGTCTTTCTACAAAGAGCACGCCACGTTGAGATATGAGAAGACATCTCTCTCGGTATCAAAGGAATGAAGAAGATTATCTCGCGATAGGAGAGTATGGCAGGAACTCGGGGAGGCAGGGACTATGTCGAAGGACAATCTTACAAACAACTGGTTGCTGTCAAATAAAAAATATATACAAATTATTATACTTTAGTTGATTATTAACTGCCAGTGCTTCGGTTTCACTTACCTAAAGTTTTATTGAATTGGTAGAATTCTGTGGATTAAAAGATAAATATTCTATGTGTTAATGCAGCGAATTCCTTGCAAATAATAGTAGGATATTTTTTTATAGATACTATTTAAGTTAAGATGCTCATGATAAGATGAGATGTTCATGATTGATGATATCTATTATGATCATGGTGATATCTATCTAGTATTTTCACGTCACCCATAAGAGTCAGTAGTAACCAGAGATAAGCTAGAGAGTTTTAGGTGCCAATAGAAGGTAAGTCAATCGCTGTCAAGCATGATTTAACGTCGAAGACTTTTTTCACAGATGTAGGGGGTTCACGATGTCTATACAGCATAAAGCTCCTGATGTGAAAATCTCACTGTATAACAGTGAGATTTTCGCGCACCACATCCACATTTTAGCCATCGAAGTTTGAACTTAAAATCTTAACGTTGTAGGCAAGGTCTTTTAGGCTCCTATTGACATGAAATGTTTGATTGGAACTAGCGCATTAGTAGTATTTGGTCGATGTGGTTGTTAAGGTCGGTCGGTATCAAAGGCCAGTTCGTTTATTTCTAAATCCATGATAGAGAGACGAGATTCGTAAGATGGATGAACATTGCAATAGGATTGATCAGTGCAGATTTGTTGGAAATTGCTGAGGAAATATTTATTTATGTATTTATATGCTTACAGTACGGCAAGTACATATAGGCAAACATTCGCATATATGTAGACATATATATAAGATGGAAATGCTTAAATAATATTTTAAGACAATTCAACGTACATTGTGGTCGTGTCCCAAATAATTAAGCAAACATTTTATTTTTGCTTATTTATTTTAGTATTATTTATTATTAATAAAGTCCTACTAAGTGGAGTTCTGTGAGTACTACCTACATACCTCTGCCTGCTCCTTGACCCTTGGGGACCCTGGTGGCAAGGCAATGTATATATATAAATTGAGTCTGCAATCTCTAGCTTCATAGGCCTTAATAGAGGGATTGATTGTATATCTGCACACATACATCATATTGAGGATATACACACATAATTATCATCACGCCAAGTCACTCACGGGGTTAGCAGAAAGAGTAGAATAAATTGAGGTAATGTGGAAATATAAAACACTATGTTTAATAACCAAATAAACATTAATTTTGATCATGGATGTAGTAAGTATTAATCCCTGGTTATTGCGATCATGTTAAAATCATGATTCGAGGGATTATCGATAAGCGATTAGAATATTCCATTGTTGCGGTTTAAGCGCTTCATTTGCATTTTATTCGGCACTGAGCACTAACCTACATAGTTACTACGTAACGATAATCATAATATTCCAGAGATCTTGAAGCCAATGACCCTTAGCTAGGTAGAGCTCATCAGTATCGTTGATAGATACATGTACGTGTCATCACGAGTCCCTCACAGGGTCACATAGAGTAAATCACCAAATCTCTCTAGACTTACAGACCTCTTTGGCTTCATCCACATTCATCAGTCTCTTCATGCATGCTACCTGGTTACGAGTACTCTTAACGTTACCATCCTTTAGTGTCCGTGTGTCAGATATGCTTACATATCAGGCCAATTCCCAACAGGGTAGGCAAAGAGAATAGAGTGTCAGTTTTCCTACTCTAAAGTAAAAAGTTCCATATCTCTTTCGCATAATCCACATTCATCTGTCTCTTCATAGATGCTCGCCGGCATCGAGTACTCCATACATTCTCATTCTTGAGTGTTCGATCGATTTGATCTCGGTAATTGGAACGTGATCTTCCTGTGCCTCTTTTCATATATAATTGTTAAAAATACATAGAAGGAGATTTTATTTCACTGCAATTTTTCTCACGATGATTCCTTTCACCGCAGAACTCCAGATATAATAAATGGATATACTTAAGTTAAGAAAAAATAAAAACTGATACCGCTCTTTAATCATCAATTCAGATTTTTTAAAGCAATTACTTAAATACATTAATTACTTAACGTAACTATGGGTCATCAGTTTACGTTATTGTCAACGCTCACAATCTTTTACAAACAATCAATAGAATTTAATTTCCCTATGAGTAATGAGAGTACGTATATATTATTATGTTAATTGCTTCCAATATTAGTTACTCCACATAGATCGTTTGGTTGCTTTGTGGAGTGGAAACAGACATGAAATTAAATTAATATAATATGTCTGACATTACTGATGTGGAGGAATTGACGCGCACTGCAAATTGGGTGTCACCGCTTCTATCAAGTTGAGAATTTATAATTAGTACGCTTTTGCTTTCATATTAAAATACTGGCTATGTCCCGCGGTTTCACCCAATTTTTTTTTACTATGTGAATAACTTATATATTATTTGTATGTATGTATGTATGTATGTATGGTATAAAAATAAAGGTAGTTCCTGTTTCCCCTTGTAAGGAGATTTATATATCTACTACATACATTGAAATAAGTAAATTAAAATTCTAATATTTTTATAAGGTAAATATTTTTCAAGACGAACATCGTTTCAAAACCTGAGAAACACAACTTTTTTATATAAAAAGTTGAAATATTATAAAAAATATAGAATATTCGACATATAGTTATGATAGGTAGGATTTTCTTATGATACGAAAAACTCTATATACGGCTCGTTATAAGCAAATTTCCAGTAAATAATTATGAGCATGAGCGGCGTAACAATATTAGATCGAACAAGATCGAACGAATAAAACAAAAAGTTTCGCGAAATAATTATAAAGACGACGGAAGGCTCACATTCGTTTGAACATAAGGAAATTATTAGTCACAAAACGTTTCCAAAAGAGATATACAATGCGAAAGGTCTGAATGAAGATGCAGAGAGAAGCATGCTGTAAGTACTTATATCAAATCAATGATGAAAGCGTCAAATTCCTTCAGGCCTTTCAAACCGGCAAGCTAGTTTGAAAGGTCTAATGACTAGATAAACTAAAAGAGGTCACAGTTTCTCTAGACAGAACTGGCGCAAAGCATGACGTGATGTTGTGTATGCATGCGCAAATGCCGCCCCCAAATAATATTTAAATAAAGTACCAGTCCAGCCCAGCTCCCTTGCTCGCGATCCAGCAACGCCTTAAGCCGAGGTTCGTACCCCACAGGGGGTGCCCTTAGCTGTGTTGTTTAAAAATAAAGTGCCTGGCTGGAGGCCTAGGTCTCGCCATTGACCGGTTAAGTAGCAAAAGTTCCCGGAACTCACGCTACGAGAGACAATGTCCATTAATTTAGAAATACGTGCACTTTATTAAAGACCGTAGAGAGATAAAACAGTGAATTTGGCGCCATCGTAAAACATACCATGCTAAGACAACAAGCTTTTCTCATTTCAGTATTAACATTCATTATTTCGCTTTCGTAGACTGTGACGATCTCTGCTCGCGAATTTGTAATGAAAATTCTTTTAAGGGAGTGACTTAGGGGTCAAAGTTCACTTCATATATATTTAAAGTGATAGCTTCAATACGAAGCCAATTTAAATGAATTGTTTATATTAATATTTGAAAACCACTGTAGATTCATACAAAAGGTTTTTGCTGTTCAAAAACGTAGGTAGCTTGATCCTTGACTTGACGCTAGTTCGTCTTACTATAGCTAGACTTACTGTCCTCTTTCGCTTTATGCGCTTCGTTAAAAGAAAAGCTAATAAAATAGTTAGCACAGTGGATCAATCGCTTGGAATTCGGTTACCTGACTGAGACAGTACCTGGCCGATAGAAGATTGCACCTTAACCGCTCTAGTCCAGTGGGTTGATCATACAGAATATTATGTAGAGAAGACTTTAAGACTCGCACTGAATATATACGGCTGGCGTGAAAGACTCGTGTACCAAGATCTGGGTTAGAGGAAGCCGATATAAGTATCAGTCGCTGTGACTCCTGGGTATTGTTGCGTTCATGCGATTGTTTATGTTCCCAGAACTCAATATGAGATGATTGTGCTGGCAGGAGCTGAATCCACTGATCAAATGTTTAGTTCAACACGTGGTGGGTTGTACTAAATATTTATAGGATGAAAACCTTATGGCTGTTAACGCCAGAGTTATATATTTTAGTAATCTGACGCCTTGATGACGGTAATTGCTTACCACGAGGCGGCTTCATGTTCGTAAGCCACCTTAAATACAAAGAAAATACCACAGTCACTTCTCGCCGTACTGTTAAATTCTTTAATTACTCAACAGATTTTGCGTTTTAATCACTAGATACAGTGATTCAAGAAGATTAAGAGTTAATATTGTAGTGTTCAAGGATACAGACCCGCAATATATTATATGAATTGAACGCAGATATCAAAGGTAATGAATAGAAATGAAATGTGGTTACTAAATTGTCATTTTGGTTTGGAGGATAAGGTTAGTAAACTGATAGTATGACGATAACCCAACCTCAAAATATTCGCTTACTTTTTCCACAGCGTTATCAGGGACCCTCATGGTCTCTAATAAGCCCTATCAACGTTTATCTCGCGATAGGCCTGACCCAGTTTCTTCTCTTTGGTTGACGTAATTGAATGATTTTGTGTCTATATCAGGACATACTTTTTTCTTATTATTAAGTATTACCTAGACACCTATGCACCCAACTATCCTCACGCCTTAGTGTCGCAATATCTAAATAAATTGCTTTCAAACTAAACGAAATTTAAGGAAACATCATCAATGACGATTCAAAATTAATTAAGATATATACATACCTTAATTGTATTTGAAATTTAATTTTGATTATATATATAATATGTATATGTGTATACCTTCATTAATTATATATCTTATAAATACATTAATCAGTATTTTAATACACGCTTGCCGTGTTGTGTAACGGGGTGTAACGTAACCAAATTTTTACAATATTTTTATTTTTTTACAAACACTTCCAATTTAATTATTTTTAATTGTTTCACGTCACCATAATGGCCAGTACAGTTGCATTTAATATGTATATGAAACCTTACAGTATCATATCTTAGAATCAAATTACATGTGTTGAACAAGTCGGGTTCAGCGACATTTAGAGACAGGCAGAGAAAACAGATAGCATACCATATCTCATAACTCAACGAACTCGTAGGAATTAAACCTACATGAATTATAAATATAACACATTGCCTCATGAATTTGAAATCGTTCGGTGGGCAAATAATTTATCAAAGTCACGTCGACTACGAAGCTTTCGCTGAAAGGAGAGAGAGAAACACCTTTTTAAGAAAGTTGTGTGAAATGATATATATTTACGTGCGTTCACACATTTGTGATTGATGTGCCTGGTATAAATATCTATAAATTTCATATATGAGCAATTTATATGAGTTTGATTGATGGGAATCTCTTACCTTATCCGTATCGGTGACCGACACTGGTTTATTAAATAACTTCTTATAATAATATTATATTTATTCCTCGCGGCCTCCCTTGGGGACATAAAGGTATCCAACGCAAAGGAACTTTCTTGTAGGCACGCAATAAAATATTCCTGTGCAATTTATTGGAAAACAGCCTCAATAAAAAATTCTTTGTCGCATTTTTTGTCGGCTTTTTTGACGAAGGGTTACTTTCGAACCGTTGCTAATTTTTAAACGACTCTAGAAGCTTCAATGGGCTAACTGAATTAATAATGCTTGACTACAATTGGTCAATTGGTTGAGAAAGAATAGGTTTGAATTACGAAGGACCACAAAGTTCTCAAGGTAAATTTTATAAAATGAAATGAAGATTGTTATGTCGGGCTATTTATATAGAAAATTGTATTTTTTTTAATATACGTCAACGTCACCTATGGAGGCTTGCAACACCCGAGTATCGCTTGCTCGCGGCCTACCTTACCGGTAAGGATAACGTGTGTGATTATCGCAAGAAGGAATCTAAAACAGTAAAGAAAGATTATTTATTTATTTGAAGGCTACAAATAAAAAAAGTTTTTTTTTATTTACGTTACGTTTACGTTTACTTTTTCGAAGGATAATTAATTCCATGAGTGGGCGGCTTAATGAGGGTATTATTTATTAATAATATTGTTCATACTTAGCTGCCAACATTTCGGTGAGTTTATCGTTGTCTACTAGATACAACTGAACATACAACTTTTTCAGACATGTGTTGGTGAACCAACACAAGTCTGAAAACAAGTTTTATTGCAACCTAAAGCTCTTGATGTCAATCAAGTTCACGTAACTTTTTGATATTAAAGTTCGAAGGTCGAACTTGAATTTGCTAACATAAACCACTCGACTATCGCGGCTCAAGTAAGCGGATTCAACCTTAAACTGTCGTATTTTTTTTTGTAAAACGTATATCTGATACAGTTCATACATGGATAGATAGATAGCTGGTATTGTGGTGGAAGAGATGTAGATTTGTAAAAGCTAATTGCCCATGATGTTGGCTCAGTTTAACATGAATCAAGGATGCCCAAGCTTCATAATTTATGAAAAGAACTCAGGATCGCCGCGTTGTCGGTAACAGTTAATTAACTTTGAATTCAAGCCGTGACCTCAACTTTCGGGCTACGTAACTTTGCAGCCTTTTCAAAGGATTTGTGCGCCAACTTCATCGTAGAGGACGTTTTCTTTGGATAACTCATTAAAAACAAATTTCAGAAATCTCCCCGAAACGTCGCGTCGTGTGGGCCCAAACTTTGTTATTGCTGTAAAAAAGAAAAGAAATTATTTTGCAATAAGTCCTTGAAAATCCTACTTTGTTGTCGCTGACTTTCGAATCTGGATACAAACATGTGCTAAGCATACACAGTCTTCGGGGCCTAACTAAATAAAAAAAAACTTTTATTAAATGTAAATTAATGAATGTAGTTGTATTCGATTGCTAATTAAATGTAATGAAAATGAAATTTCAAATACTTATTGAAGCTCGTGTTAAAATATTATACAAAATTATAGCTGTCCTGCCTGGCTTCGCTTTGTTGAACCAATTAAAGTTCCTAAAATACGTTCGCAGCGCCACCTATCTCGAATCCACTTGAACACACAATAAACATCAAAATCAGTCCAGCCGCTTAGGAGGAGTGCAGCGACTGAACACACGGACACAAGAAATATAAATAGGTATATTATGTATTTGAATTTGAAAACGCTGCCGTACTGTTTTAACCGACAACACGTCAAAATCTGTTCGCCATATCAGTATTGCACTTAATTGCGTCAAAGTACTGCTGTAGGTACAACCTACTCTCCAAAAGTAACTCATCAGGCTCTTCGACAAGGGTCGCTCAAGGGGTAGGTAAAGACAAACACTTTTCATCGGAGATTTAATTAAGTGCCAACGTGACGGATGGCGAGTCCATAGCCATCGTAGCGTTCTCTTGGTTTCCTTACGATGTTTTCCTTCAGCGAGAAGTTTGTGGTGTGACAATTAGCCCTAACCAACCCTTAGTCTGCCAAAGAGTATTTTCTGTAAGACATTAGAATTTATGCCTATCTGTCTCATCTGTCCTTCTTAAGTGTTCGAGTTACGAATATTTTTAAATCATGTTTTGTATCTATATGTAGTATAATTGGTCTTTCCTACTTTCAAATTTCGAACACGGAAAATTCTGTTGAAAGTTGCTAACTGACCTAAACGCATAATTAGGCTGACACGGGCTAATCAAACAATGCAAGCTCAATCGAAAATCGACGTTGCTAGGTTGCCCTGCTAGCACAGAGTAAAGGGGACAATTAGAGAATGCAAACTGCAGCCCGAGGTCGGACATCGTAGGTTAATTACATTTGCTTGCTTGTGAGCACACAAATACTACCCTTTCCAGCTGGTATCTAGCCACGTAACGAAGTTCATAATCGCTTGTACAACTGGATCTAACGTCGATAAAATTCATTTTGGCTTATCTTTATATGTTTATGTACTATCCTCACGGTTTCCTAGCCCTTGTGCGTCTTTGAAGCGGTAGACAGACGTATATGAGCATCACCCTTATTTGCTTGGTTTAAACCTGATGTGTGACAGACTTTTCAAGTCAGAGTACAGTCATGATTCGAACTTGCAGGCTCTGAATTTAGAGAGTACACATACGTCTTTTAATTTATTGCATGTTCAATCATTTAGGCACACTAATAATACGATAGTGTAGAAATAAGGATTGATTCCGTTTGATCTTCAAAGTCTAATCAGCAAATTTAATGTTTTTAATGTTCATCTAACTGAAATCTGCTTAAAAACAATGTTTTAAAACGGTATTCATTTGGGAACGTTTACAGTGCTCGAGATCGGCAAGCATGTGTGAATAGACCTTCTCTCAAGGTCTACGAAATAAGGGGTCGGCGTGATTATATGTATGTAATCTTATTATTATTGAAACAAACGAATATTAAATTTTCAACTAAACGAGAACAAAACCACGTGAGCGTACTTACTTTGCCACTGGTTTAGAAATTGGGACCGCATTCAGCTATGTTTTGTTCCATTTATGCGACATAGCTGGGGATGAGTTTTGGTCATTGTAATAGAAACAGTAACAGTGGAACATCGTTTGAATTGTTTGAATATTCGTGGAATGTTTAATGTTGCAGTTACTTGAATGGACCATTTGAAGCATGCATTTTTTAGTAATTGGGAAGTTAAAATATTGACAATAGAATTGACAATATAATATATATTACTATATTAGTTACATACTTACGTATATATCACGCCGAGTCCCTAACGGGGTAGGCAGAGAGTAAAGAGCGCTAGTTCTCTCTAGACTTACTCTTTCGCTTCGTCCACATTCATTAGTCTCTTCATACATGCTCGCCGGTTTCGAATACTCTTGTCATTCCCGTCCTTGAATGTCCCATGGATTTGTTCTATGTACCTATATTGTATTACTTATATTTATTATGTATTATAGGTACCCACACCCATTTTTTCGCCGGAGATTTATTTTAGGTGCCAATGTGACGGATGGCGAGTCCATTCGTACACTCTAGCAGGCCTATACATACGCCTTTGAATTTCTTCGATTCTATCTCGATGTTTTTCTCAACGTAAAGCTCGTGGTGTGTCTAATCACTGTACCTACATTCAGAAAACTCATTGGTTTAGTCGGGATTCGAAAATGCAATCTTTGTGTTGCAGGCAAGTACCACCATGGCTTTACTCACTCATCTAGTTAATTAATAATTCTTCAATATTTTCAAATTATTATTTTGGTTTACACTTTATATGTATCTTTCTATTACCTACATCTTATTATCAGCGACATGCTTCGCTTACCGTAACTTTGTCACAAAGCCGCCGAAACGTAAAGAGTTTCTTTCATCGAAAATTTTGTACAATCTTGGGTTGGGCGTTTTCGTATGCACACAGAGTGCTGCGCTCAATCAGTTCTGAAAGACGCAAAGGAGATGCGGATGCCGTCGCGCCCGTGAGATCAAAGGCTCGCCCGCGACTCGTTACCTCGCACATGTACTTACAGTGGGCTTATTCAACTACGCTGCATTGCTACCTGGTATAGACGATGTGTAGTGTATTTGGTTTAATGGCATGCAGGTAGGTAGATAAACACACACTCTTAAACTAAAAACTTGACTTCCCTGTGTGTGCCACTTATATAATGGAGAGTATTCTGCACAATAGTTCAACATGATGTCCACGGCTACCTTCTATAATCGCACCTATCGCCATTGACGGGAATTTCAGCCCAAAACCTTGAACAGGTCTTGTTCTGAGCGATTTCAAAGAAGTTTCCGTCTACGAACAGTCAGCTTGTGGAATGAACTCCCTGTTAAGATTTTCTCCTGTCAGCTCAGCGTGTAGTTCTTCGGGAATGGTGTGACAAGGTTCAGGGTTGGAAACGTGCAAGCGAAGCGCAAGCGTCCATAGAAGGCGGTAGCTGCTAAACATCAGGTGGACTGCATACTCGATTGCCACCTTTTAGTATCTATTTTGGAAAAAAAAAGTTTTTTGATGGGGCGTGAATTTCCTAACATTAACAACAAATAATAATATTTACAAAGTACAAAGTAAGTAAAAGTAAGTAAAACAGTTGAAACTAACTACTTACAGATAAAATATTTGTCCCAAATCGGTATCCCGAGGCACCGTGCCAAAAAGACTAGCAGCATTGCCACGCTGGATAGCAATGCTGATTCTCTGAGCGAGAAATGTTCCAAGCCCGCCAGTCACGAGAGGTCTCAACTAGACGGCGCGAGACTAGAATATGTAACCTGACCCGAGACAGGCATACTTGCGGCGCTTGAGGCACTCCTGCCTGAGCAGCAGCGGCACCGGCCGCCACCGATGTGTCAGGCAGATGGGAAGGAGCTAGTGTATCGACACACGTATGGGGCGTTAAATAAAAAGTAAACAATAATTACCTAACGATATCCATCGGAATTCCAGCACGAAAATTTGGGCGCATCATTGAGTATCTTTGTAGCTCTAACACATGCTATCAAGACATTCATACCTATATGCAGATATACAATGATATAATATATATTATGTCCTTATCATCTACAATACTCGATTAAGAGCCAGTAGGTGTGAGATGATCGAATCTTACTAACATTATGAATGCGTAAATTTTTTAAACATTATTGATGCAAAAATGGCATTGGATAAATGCGGTACTGAGACAAACTATTAGTTGGACTAGCACATAAGATGTCCACAAAAAAATATACCAATCTAATAAAATTTTACGTTGTTGAAACCTCGGGGCACTGCCGGTATGTCATTATTATCACAGAATAGTAACTCAAATCATATTCTCATTATACAAATCCATTAACCTAACTGTCACATGCTCCTGAACTGCTCCTTAACGAGGCACAAGTAGCGGCGTGTCAATTAACTGGCCCCCGCAATAAAGCTTGCCCTGATGTCATTTTCCGTACGATTTACCTCGCAACTGTTATTATAACTTTAAATGAGGTAAATGTTGTAATTAATCATTTAAATGCTTTATCAATTTTTTGCGAAATTAATGATCCTTCGTTTTCATAATATTTTACAAAGATGGTTTAAACATTTTATGAACATATATAATTTTACGCTTTAAATATGGAAAATTGGCCATCGGTTACTTCCTCGGACCTCGAACACTATTATAGTAAGATAGACGTCTACGTCAGTTCCACGTAACTCAGCTGGCCTTAGATATTCCAGGGGAGATAGAGTTACATCCTGTTCCTATTTAAGTTAGGGGTCACTGGACGGAAAGAGCATCAACCTATGAAGATAATAAGGTAAATTAACCTTAATTTTATGAAAAACTGGTGGTGTGCTGCAGTTTCGTCCGCGATTAATGAATTAATTACCCCTTTTAATATTAACTATCTGTCTAAATCGGTCTAATTGTTTCCGATATTAGCTGACGTACAGTTGTACATACATATAACCGTCATCGACTGTAGAAGGTTATATTTAAACTCGCGCTTCGCAACAGCTATTTGGATTGGCAATGCGTTACCCGTGATTGTGCAAGCGTTCATAGGCGGTGATCCCTTACCACCAAGTGGACCTCAAGTCGCTTGTTACCTTGTTGGCTTAAAAAAATTTTTTGTGCCACACTGGCCGATGAATCGTCTGATGATAGCTATAATTCTGCCGATATTGATATCTAACCTAATATTTACCGGAGCAGATTGTCTGAGCATTGAATTGCACAACATTTTTATTAGAACCCTCAATCTTAGTCGTCTTAGTCGAAACGTGCTTCAACTCGTCAGTCAGTGAATCAATACGTTTCAGCAAAAGGACTTACAAATCGCAAAGTAAGGAGTATCGCACACAACTGTAACAAACATCCATCCAGAGACAACCGTAACTAAAACCCGTTCACTTTCACTTTATACCTCCGTTTTAGGGATTTGGTAGTTTAACCCCGGGCCAAACGCGAGTGTACTTAATGAACGAATTACTACAGCGGTTGTCGACACACCTGTTTTGTAGGAAAATTGGTTACGTGTCCGGTACAAGCCTTATTAACTACGGTGTAGGTACGTGAGCCTCTTGAGCTATTAGCTGGGCTTACATTAGGAGTCACAATTTGCTCATGTTGAAATGTTAAGCTTCAACAAATTTTTCAGAGAGGTTCAAAATGGCTTCATGGCTTCTAGACTACTAGACTAACTTTAAACAGTTGAAGTCAAACTGTGTTATAAGGTGCCTGTAAACGGAATACATTAAAAGTAAACTACCTTAGTTGACTCGGCGTAAATAAAAATACGAGAAACTGTTGCGTCTTCTTAATTCTGAGTGCACATTTTATTGCAAGAGGCACAATACAGCATGTTACTTTCTGTTTATCGTTTCCTTTATTATGCCACTCCGCACAGCGTTATGAGCCGCAATATTGAGCAATGACGGTCGCATTTCCGAGACGTATAAATTCCCGCCTCGAATTCATATTACACTTCAGCGAACGAAAGCTATACGGAGGTACGTTCGTAATTGAATGTTGTTTTAATTGTCACGGAGCTTAATTCTATTAAAAGTTGGACGGAAACACCGAAATGATAATACATTTAGTGGCATAAAACAACGGGACATTTATTGCGCCTGAAGAATGTAGGAATTCATTTCATTATTCATACCTTTAGACCGATAATAACCCTAGACCCGCTAAGAATGTGTACACAATCTTCCCTGAGACGATATTAAAGACATTATTACATTTCTCAAGCTCTATATCCGCACTCGAACACATTTACGGAAACAGACAAAATATATTACTAAAAGAAACATTGTTCGTATTTTTGCGCTTCCACGTCGGTACGTGCCCGTTACCGTAGCGGCAGGATCCGAAAAATAAACAATATTAACAGGAAAATTACACGGTGCGTTACTTTCTATCGAAATTTTCGTACAAGAGCACAATGGGCACGAATTCGTGGATCTGTAAGTCGATTTCCACGTAGTCGGATCATCGACAAAGCCCGCCCGATAAAGCCGCATTTTATATTCGAACGCATAGGATGTATGCAAAACATTATAAAGTCGTATGCGAAATCTTATGACTTATGACAGATATCCAATATTCCCCGAGGCGGGCGGACCGAGTGCAGCGGAACACTCATAGAACACAAATCAACCGGGAGAAATGAAAGAAAAGGAACAAGACAAAGCGGCTGCTCGATCGACAAGAATTTCATTGTGAAATATGTGTTATTATCTATGAAAAATGTATTCGGCTTTTAACACAATAACTCTGTGAACAATGGCTTGCTTCAGATATTCACAGGCTAACGATACATAGACTATCCTTTACTATTGGAGGCTCTAAGGCCCTTAGGTTATCATACTGTAGCACTATTTAATAATAACAAGATCCTATGAGACTGTTACAAATAAAAGTGACACAGTATTTGCCGTTATACGTATTCCATTTAGATGGCAACATGACATGCAGTCTGTCGCTGCCTTTAATTTTATTGAAATCTTTGAATTTCCTTTGAAACTTGTACTCAGGTCCCCTTCGTCGTAAAGCTTGTGTGCCAATTCATAGTACCTATAAGTAGATTGATACAGACCGGCATTTTCCAGCACCGATTAAATGTTAGTCACAAGATATTATATATAAGCAGATCTTCAATTTTAAGATCATAATATATATATATATGTATATATGTATATACATATACTAGCTTATGCCCGTGGCTTCGCCCGCATGGAGTTCGAAAAAGTAGCTTATATATTCTCCTACTAGAATCGGTTCAGCCGATATGCCGTGAAAGAGCAACATACAAACTTACGCCGTAATATTATAACTTATTCGGAATTAAAAAGTAGTCTATATACTAATCCTGGGTATACGCCATGACCATTTCAACTTTCAGCCAAATCGCCTGAGCTCTTCTGCCGTGAAAGAGCAACATACAAACTTTCGCCGTTATAATAATAGTAAGATAAATAATAATATATCCTCACGCCTTTTCACAAGGGTCCCCGAAGTATTATATATATATATTTTATTTATAATTTTATTTATACATATATATAATATTAGCGGCAAGCTGAAGACAGGGCGCTATGGCGCTCATTAGGGGAGGCCTATGTCCAGCAGTGGACTAGAGTGGGCTGATGATGATGATGATGATGATGATGATATTATATATTAAAATAATATAATATATTAATAAAATAAAATATTAAAATAAATTAATTAAAATACATCATTAATGTATTTTAATATAATATATCCTCACGCCTTCCCACAAGGGTCCCCGAAGTGGTAGGCAGAGGTGTATAGGTAATACCCACACACCCACTTTCCGCCAGAGGTATATTAGGTGCCAACGTGACAGATGGCGAGTCCATCGCCGTTACTCCAGCACAACTATAATACATGCGCCTTTGAATTTCTTCTCAGACGTATGCAGGTTTCCTCTCGATGTTTTCCTTCACCGTAAAGCTCGTGGTGTGGCTAATCCTGCCTACCCTTATGTATATATGCAATATGAGAAGGCGTTAGAAGTATATAATTTACAATTAAACAATAGAGGCGGATATGATGTGAGTAGCCGCCATCTTGCTATGCATTCCTTAAATAAGTAATACCTCTATGAGTAATATCCGGTAGTATATACTCTGTGCTTAGCGCAATTGTATCATAATGCCAAGTGCTGCCGCCGGCTCGAGACAATCCGCAAGGTTCCTTTGAATATTGCACAGTAGATAAGGGCAATCAATTTGGAAAATAGTTTATTCAGGAGTTCCTTGATATTCTAACTGAAACGCAGACTCATGTGATCCACTGTAGATGCAAACTGGCAGAATGATGGATGACTATTGCACGATCGTGGGATAGTGTGCAACATTATAGTATAAATTCTTTCCTACATAATGTTTTCGTGGATATATATATATATATATATTTTTATACAACTAGAGTGGCAAACAAGCATACGGGTCCACCTGATGGAACACGGTTACCGCAGCCTATTTACGCTTGCAATACCGAAGCATCACTTGCGCGTTGCCACTCTGTGTTCGTCGAGATATACTGTGTTGGCCGCACAATGGGACTAATCCCTCTGCTGCCAACACAGACTGCCAACACACTGATATTTTTTTCGTAACATAAATACCTTGCGACAAGTCCACACAAATTGACATAGCCTCAAATTAAGCAAAGCTTGTGCTTATGGTAACAAGACAACGATATGTTTGCTTATGTAGATAGGTGGATATATAAAGACATAGAACATTCAAGACTAAGGTACAAATACAAAAACCACGAAAGGAGTTTTACTAGAACAAGGAAGAGAAGAGTGAAGTCTCTCAATACATTTTTCTCTCAATATAGAATAAAAGAGGTGCTTCAAAAAATTTTGATGTGATTTTTCCAAGTTGGAAAATTCGCCACTGGTGCTCCTGCATGCTCCTGCACCTATATTGGACGCGGCAGTAACTGCTTGTCATCTAAAGGTTTCCATTCTAATTGACCACCTTAGTGGTTTAAATAAAATATGGTATTGGCGGGGCATTGACGATACGAGTGATCAATAGGATCGCTATATACCCTCCAGAACTACATGAGATCATTGACCTTAATTGCCAATTAAAGAAATCTGGCAAGCACTATCGCCTTATCAGAGACCGCTACAGTTTTTCCTCATAAAGTGAGTTGTAAAGGTCACGTTGCTCTATTCGTAGGTACCCAATTATTTTGTTTGTTTGTGTGTGAAACCGCTGTTTATTAAGAGATAATTTTATGGTAGTAACATAAATAAATATGTAAGGACGAAGACATGTAAAATGGAACATTTACTTAATACTTATAATATAATATATCCTCACGCCTTCCCACAAGGGTCCCCGAAGGGGTAGGCAGAGGTGTATAGGTAATACCCACCCACACACCCATTTTCCGCCAGAGGTATATTAGGTGCCAACGTGACAGATGGCGAGTCCATCGCCGTTACTCAAGCACGACTATACATACGCCTTTGAATTTCTTCTCAGACGTATGCAGGTTTCCTCTCGATGTTTTCCT
>JACCPG010007940.1:0-24854 GCA_016069955.1 Drepana arcuata
AGAGAACTGGCGCTCTATAAACTCTGCCTACCCCATTAGAGACTCGGCGTGATGATATGTATATTATATATTTGACCTATTGGTTCGCGTTTTTTTGTAATATGTGAACTCTTGGTGTGCCTTAATAAATTAATAAATTGTTGTTTAGTTCAAATAATAAATCGCTATTACAACCGCTAACGCTTATCACATGCGCCATATGCAAGAAACGGCCAAGTCACGCACAAGTATACACGTTCACACGTCGAACGGACGCGATACTTGAGAACAACCGCAATTGGTACTACAATCGGCTCAATGACGAAATGGGATTAAAGGCCGCTCACATCTATAGGCACCATGAGAACGAACGCGAGCTTAGTCTGACAGTGATGCGATATGTGACGACGGAACTCGTAAGGCGAGAGGGTGATAATCCTAGCGGATGCACTAATCCTATATAAAGTAGATATCAGTATGATCCGAGTCGCAGGCTTGATGCTAATGATACATAGCATTAAGTTTCGAAATTTCTCGAAGGATATTAATACGTTTATTTATTCATAAGTTGGTAAGCAAAAGGTAGGGCATAACAGATTTTCCGTTCGAGTTTGGAGCTGCCCAACTGAGGCAGGACCTCAACCTTATAGAAGTCCGTAGCCAAATAACAAAATTTTTTGTGTTGTGTTCCTACGTGGTGAATAGGTTTAAGTGGTTCAATTAAGTATAATTAAGTGGTTTCCAGTAATGAGCTCCTTAGGGAGGGGGGAAGGATTGTTATATTGTTTTGGCAACCGAGGGATTAGACCTATTATGCTGCCAACACAGTATAACTCGCCGAGCACAGAGTGGCAAGTGATACTTCGGTATCGTGAGCGTAAATAGGCTTCGGTAACGGTTTCCCATCAGGTGGGCCGTATGCTTGTTTGCCACTCTTGTTGTATAAAAAAAAAGCCCGAAGTATTCCTCAGTAAGGTAAGTTGGCGCGTAAATTATGGAACAATTTTGGAATGAAAAAATTATGTCATTAATTCCATTTTGTCCTGAATATATCTGCGACGAAAAGATCCCGCTTGTGTTACAACTCTACCTCTCAGATACCCGGTTCCCTCTCAGTTTCCCGAACGGCTGTTCTAGCAGAATCTGGTAATGTGTTCCTCTTATCAGTTAATGAAGCTATTCTCCTTTATTGATCAATAATAAAAATATAATAAAATTGCTTACCTCAGAAAAGTCTCTCTGCGACATGGTCACCTTATTCAATGACTTCTGAATCGAACCTGGAAAATAAATGAAATATTTTATAAAAACAGTTTATTAAAAACCTATAATATTTTTTTATTGTACGATGCATAATAGCTACCCATAAATAAGTAGAAAACAAATTTATTATGTATATACATACATACACCTGGCGAGATACTAATAAATGTATGGAGGCATATTTCTTTAAAATTAAAACAAAAAAACACTGCCATAAAAGCCGCTCGGTAACAAGTCCCCCGTATATAATTGCATACCTAAATTTTGTTTACAATACAAGGCCAGCCATAATTTGCAAGAAGACAAAGTCATTTACATTTACCTATTAAATATCATAATTTATATAACCAATCAATTTATGATAAATTGAATAAATAAGGATACCTATCTAGAGATTAATAGAATCGACTTGTTAGTTTTTTTAGTTGATCTCGTGTGTTATTAATGCAGGTAAGTATGTGTCTACATATACTTTATTTATCACTAGATGTCGCTGTACGCTAAATTAAAACGCGCGGAAGACCTTATCCGTATAATGTATTATGTATTTCTATACATAATACATTATACGGATAGGTAAATAGATAATAATTATTGTACGTTTTCAAGCATAATAATAATGAGTGTGTGGGTATAATAATCTTATGCTCTATTTAAAAAAATATGCGTAAGACTAAAAACTATTGAAGACAATTATTACTACATCGTTAAATATTATATATTATTCTATTGTTTAAATGTATTTCTTTTAAATGGTTTCGACCACAATCCACCAGTACAGCGCAGCTCAAAGACTACAGAGATCTCGCGAATCAGGGTAAGCTAAGGAGGTCCGAGCACCTTGTGTTTGCTTATCTAACAAGTATTTCTGAAGCTCACGCTACGGGACACAATTAAGAAAAATTGTGGGATCATTGTGGGAAGGCGTGAGGATATAAGAAGAAAGGGACGATGTAAAATTAGCTAAATTACAGTATTAAACTGATTTTCTAAGATCAGTAGAGGCCGAGCTGTTGAAGATCCAAACATGAACGTTGTAATTCTCGAACCATGCGCTATCGCATTTATTTTACTTAGCGTGGATACATATTTGGCATTGGTGGTAGCATCTTATAAGAAATTCAAATATCCAAACCATGTCCCGGACAAAGGGCTCGCTTAAAAGCTTTATGTTCCTTACATACAGTCTGGACAATAAATCTAGAATGCCTTATTAGTACCGTCTGGTGGACAGCGGTGTCTAATTTCGGCTTTTAGCAAAAGCAAAAGGCTGGTATTCCTTATCTCTGAAGGTATCCAGGTCAGCAGGTAATTTTTCCACCAAATTATACATTTAATAATAGACTTATTATTTATATTATTATTTTATATATGTATTAATAATAGACTGGAATTGCGCTCTATTCTCTCTGATTACGCAGTGTTCAAAGTAACGCGATACATGTGTGTATTAAAATTAAAAGAGAAGATTATTTATTTATTTGTTTACTTATTTCAAAATCATCGTGTTTCATAATTTTTGAGTTTCCCGCTTTGTACAAATTAACAAACGCCTTACATACTCTGCCTACCCCGACCCGGCGTGATATCTATGTTTTTATCAATATCTCAAATCATATTGTCTATCGAATGTCATGAGTTTAAGAAAGCGTTGACAAATTTTGTATCTTTAGTAAAGCCAGTAAGGACAATCAGACAATTACAGAGGATATTTTGCCTCTTGCCCTATAATCATGTGGGAGGGTTCGTCTGACGTCTGTCTGAGGGCTTGAATAAAGAGCCAAGAATAAGTGTACGTATATTCTTATATTGTTTTTAATTCGTTGATTTTTTTAGTAGTATAGTAGACGTCTAGTAGTACCGGGTAGGATTAAGGAGGAAACTGAAAATAAACTGTTTGGTTGTTGCTCGATTGTCTTTTAACAAACAGCTCCAAAGATAACAAAATGACAACTTTATTAAAAAGGTTAATACTAACTACGAAACATAGTTTTCTATGATATATTCAGAAATTAAAATTATTAATAAAATTAAAAAAACCTCAAGTTAGATTCTACATATATATAACTTTATTTATTACATACAGCTGACTTTTAAACACGACTATACGACTATACGCCTTTGAATTGGTTCTCAGTCGTATGCAGGTTTCCTCTCGATGTTTTCCGTCACCGTATAGCTCGTGGTGTGACTAATTAAAAAACCTCAAGTTAGATTCTACATATATATAACTTTATTTATTACATACAGCTGAATTTTATTTTCATACCAATTTTTTGTTTCATTATATCATATATTAGAGCAACTCTATATATTACTAGTTGTCCCCCCAGATTCGCTTGGGCCAAAAAATAAAACCCAGTGGCGCCACCTATCGGGTCTTATTGTGAATCTAATCCATTCTCGAATCCACCTGAAGAAACACAGAAAATTTCATTTAAATCGGTCCAGCCGTTTACGATTCTATAAAGGACACAGACAAACATTTATTTCTATACTATAATATAGATGACATACCCTGTATGCGTTACTTAATTACGCCATTTGTTGAACGTTTTTGGATGAACTTGCAACGAAGCTAGCTCATAGTCTTGGCTAATACGTGTTTACTTAACTCACGTACCAATACACAAACAAACACACGCGATAACACACTCATCTCTTGAGCACGTGTTTCTGATGCTAAGAACATTTACGTTCTAAATAAGATGTCCATGTATCTCATAGTAAACGATTCAAATGGTCAAATACCAGCCAGAGCCGTAATATTTCAAAGTATCTGCGTGTCCAGTTGAACTTGATCATGAATATTCAATATTGAATGTTAATACATGTTAATTTAGACTTTGCAATTCTAATTAATATAAATAAATAAAATATAATTTATTAACTCTTATACATTCCATCGTACCGAATCCCAAACGTCCAACGAGAAAGACATTAATATATGCCTATTGGAATATTTGGTAAAACTTAATAGGGATCCTAATTCTAAGACATTTGATGGTAGCTTACATAATTAAAAAGTTGATTTTATTAAACATTTTTATCTTTTTATTGCAGACAAGGGAATGTATATAAACTATGCTGACAAAAATGAATATATTTTTATCTATATCTTCAGGGGTAGGCAAGGAGGTGTAACAACATCATCCTTAAACACTTTACAATACGCCATCTTCGTTTCTAAAGCAGTGTTGTTGTGCAGTCGACACATTCGACTTTGAAGTTCCTCTCAAAATTACAGTTCTCCCGATATATTGATTGATTAGACGTTAGAAAATTGACAAGAAAAACATGGATGCTTCTGAGCCAATAGCCAAATATTCCCTATTAAGTCAAATGTTCATAAAAATGTGTCTGTGGTTCGGTCATCGACCCTAGATCGATCAACTGACCTGGTTGCGTGCCAGGATTCGGAAATGTGAAAGGTGAAAGAACATCTTGTGGGCTGAAAGGTCATCGAGATAGCATGAAACATAGTAGGCAATTGTCAAACTAATCCTCTCACTCTGGTAGCCATTTGAATGTAGGCAACTTATCTCAAAGGCTTATTGTCCCAATGTACTCAGAACCTGATGAAAATTATTACGTCAATTCATCTATGAGATGATATGTAGGTACTTTTATATCTTTTAAGAGATTACGCGTAAGTTCATTGACGGAAAATCTCATTCCGAGATCAGGATTCCCTATCCCCTTTCTTCATTTATCGAAGTCTATTAAGACTTCGATAAATGAAGAAAGAAATTTTTTTTTTTCCTTTATTTAACACGAATTGGACTTTAAAACAAAGAAAATATTCCTTATATATAGTAGAACTCTGTTTGAAACTGTTCCATTTCTGACATCTGTTGAAAATTACTATCCCTTGGATCCAAAAACGCCGTGTTGGCCGAGTGGTTCAAGTAGTTGCTTGCGACACAAAGACCGCAAGTTCGAATCCCGACTGTACCAATGAGTTTTTCTGAACTTAAGTACAGGGATTAGTCACACCACGAGCTTTACGGTGACGGAAAACATCGAGAGGAAACCTGCATACGACTGAGAGCCAATTCAAAGGCGTATAGTCGTGCTTGAGTAACGGCGATGGACTCGCCATCTGTCACGTTGGCATCTAAAATATATCTCTGGCGGATAGTGGGTGTATGGTTATTAGCTATACACCTCTGCCTACCACTTCGGGGACCCTTGTGAGAAGGCGTGAGGATATATTATTATTATTATTATATTAACAGGCATAAACGTCTAGCACGTTTGAGACACAAGGTCGCATAAACAGTGTTTAGCATATGATATGCGATGAGGGAATACATTAAGATGAAGTAATTAATCGTTAGATACGATTTGATTAAGTATTACAATTTATGTATCTACATCGAAATATTGATCACGATGCTTCCTCATGATTTTAATGTCCGTTAATTATTGTAACTTAATCTCTTGCAAGTATTCTTTTTTCATAATTAATGTATTCTAGTTATTTATAAATGTACGTGTATTTTCACACCTTTTCAGTATGATTTACATTTAATACCAGTAGGTATATTTGCGCCTTAGAGACGATCTTTGAATTTCTTCTCAAGCGTACGCAGGCTTCCTGCCGATAACTTCCGGAACCGTAAAGCTCGTGATGAATAATCACTGTCCTTTAGTTCAGGAAAACTAATTGGTACAGTCTGGATTCAAACTTGCGATCTTAGTTTTGCATGTGAGATTACAAACTAAGATCAGCCATCAGCAAAGAAAGAATCAGTCAGCCATCACGGCTCTTGCAGGTAGTATTTTGGAGATACTGTTTTTTTTTTTGTATCGTCTCTCGTAGCTTTAGTTCCGGGAACTGATCATCTATGATCAATGCATCCGCCTTCACTATGTAGCAAGGTCGGCAGGTGACGGGCGGTCCTTCGAATTCTAAATATTATGTTCTAACAGGTGGCCTCAACAAATTTCTATTATTTTCTTTCATTATTAGAACGACCTCCAAATAACATCTTACGACACGACACGCTTTGTGGCGAACAAAAAACTACCAAATTTTTTTATGAACAGTAGCCAGGTGTTTGTAAAATTCAGATTCTAACCTTGGTTAGCAGGCATCATTACGCGCACGTGAAGTGGCGTGAGCAGAGTAATCAAAGATAATTTGTATGCACACAGTCGGGCTAAGGCCGGGGTACACTGCATCAGGGTGCAATACACCACAGCCACTTTAATGGGGCTGTACGGAAATAAATATATTGGGAAGTTTCCACTCAAACTGAACCAGATTGGCTGTCCCAAGACAAACTTTTACTATGGAAACTAGTCAACGATACTCCTAATTACTATGTATATATAGAACATAGATACATAGATTCATAGAACATCCCAAGCTAATGTACAAATACATCATACAATTATCTGCCTACAGCGGGAATCGAACCCAAGACCTCAAGTTTCGCAGGAGCTCTGACCGTTAGACCAAAACGGCCGCCCAAAAATGAGGCGAACGGAGATGCATGGGGTAAAATGAGATGACATTAGACGAAATTACAGGAAGTGAGAAGAATCATTTATCGAATCGAACAGATTATCGAATCTAAGCAGAGAAACCAGGAACACTATTAACGTGCTGGTAGACTACACTAGTATACAGAAAGGTTGTAAACGCACCTTTAGGTTCTATTTACAGGTATGGTTTTTCAAATCACAAATTTGCTTTCTGCCTTCAATGTACTTCAGCTTTATAAGTAATCGTTATGTCTGGGGATTAAGATATATATTTAGCTTGATCTTCGCTTTGCGATGTGAAGTTCACTGTAAGTCACGTTTTCTTTTGTTCACGTTTAATAATAATAGCGCGAGTAATTTATTTTTGTCAAATTATAAATTGAATGTACGCAAGTAGGCTCGTTAGGTTGGTACCCGTGTTATTGCGTTCCGAGAAATGTTGATGTGTTTTTAGATAATTTAATTTAATTTGTTTCTGCCTTACGGTGGAATACGGTTGATGATAGCTGACAGAGAAATGGACAAAATCTATGGTTTAACACATAGGTTTATTTTCTAAGTAACAAGCGTGGCTTTGGATTTTAGATCGAGCCCGTAATCTTTCGTTTAGTAATTGATGTCAATGAGAGTGTGATTGTTAAAACGAAGATATTATATTGGGTTGGATGTACAAAAATTTTGAGTGACGTAAGGTTGGGGAAACAGATGTATATATGGAGCGAGAGAAGATCACGTTTCAACTATCTAGATCAAATCGATCGAGTAGTCATGGGTACACGAAACTGGCTAGCTAGCAAGAGACTGATGAATGTGTCTGAAACGTCTAAAGAGAACTGGCTATTATTATTATTACTTTTTATCCTTCCATTTCCTTTCCAAGTACTTTTGAACATAAGTGGCGATCTTTTGCAAGTGACGTCGCTGCGCACCGTACTAGCACATGCTGTCCCCTGTATACCTGCTGTGGGTACAATGAGGATATATGAAGTATTAATTGGTACCTGCCAAGCCCTTACAGTCCTGCATTGCACAGCTTTGTGACATATTGAATTGTTTTGAATGACTATTGGATTGTATATATCACTAATATTATAAATGCGAAAGTTTGTGAGGTTGTGTGTTGCCCTTTCACGCAAAAAATACAAAACAGAATTTTGGAACCTAAATAGATTTAGTTTAAAACCCAAAAATCCAGTAAAAAACTAACCGATGTAACAAAATTTTACACGGGTGAATCCGCGGGGCACATCTCTATCTTTTTAACTATACACTTAATGACAGCGCAGGTTCACCCAATTCAACAGTGTTGGTAACTATTATTATATATTATCAACAATTTTTATAGCATTAGTCTATAATAATAAATCTTTACTAATATTATAAATGTGAATGCAAGTTTGTTTGTTACGCTTTCACGTAAAAACTACTTAACCGATCATCATGAAACTTTGTACACATATTCTTGGAGGTATTAGAAGTAAAATATAGGATAAAAAAAGCCGCTTTGCTGAGAATTGAAATGATGATGACATTTGAATCCCGAAAAATTCAAGGTTCCCAAGTATCTTGCTTTTCAGCTACTTTTTCGAACTCCACGCGGGCGAAGCCGCGGGCATAAGCTAGTGTATTATAAAGAGGAAAGATTTTTATGTAAGTACGAATTGGCTCAAAAAGTACTGGACCGATTTTAAGAGTTCTTTCACCATTTGAATCCACCAATATCACTGATTAATATAGGCTATTTTAATTGCAAGAATAAAATAAAATGTATGCCACCCGTGCGAAGCCAGGACGGGCCGCTAGTATTAAATATAACACAATACGTATAATGTGGTCCTTACGAATTCGTGCATATGTACACGATATATAAGTTTACAGAAAAGCAGCCATATATATTTATAGGCCCTTATGTAATAAAGTTCAGGCGATAATGACTACAGCACTTGTTAGACTCAACCACGAACAGTAAATGTACTCATATTCCCAGCGGTTCGCTGTTTGCTTGAGCAATCACTTCACTTCGCAGCGCCTGAGGTTACGGCTTCGATTCCCACGCAAAACAAACATGTGTATTGTACAAGTACCTACACACGACAGTAAAAACGACAGCTAGTCCCGTCTACGAAGCTAAAAAACTCGACAGATTATGCCAACGCTATATCCACTATAGTAGCCCGGCGGTTTCACCCGTATTAATTAAACTAGATAGTATATAGCATTCGACGATATATTCACGCCTACCCACAAGGGTCCCCGAAGGGGTAGGCAGAGGTGCATAGGTAATACCCGTACACCCACTTTCCGCCAGAAGTATATTAGGTGCCCACGTGACAGATGGCGAGTTCATCGCCGTTACTCCAGCACGATTATACATACGCCTTTGAATTTCTTCCCAGACTTATGCAGGTTTCTTCTCGATGTTTTCCTTCACCGTAAAGCTCGTGGTGTGACTAATCACTGTACTTAAGTTCAGAAAAACTCATTGGTACAGTCGGGATTCGAACTTGCGACCTTTGCGTCGCAGGCAACTGCTCGAACCACTCGGCCACCACGGCTATCTAATGCAAAAAGATTTCTAAAATCAGATTAGTACTTCTATTCTTCTATTCTATCTAGTCTCTGGAGCTCGTTGCCCCAGAACATCAGACTTGCACAGACATTAATCTCCTTCAAAAAGCTTTTATTTGAACACTATTTCTCTTTTTAACTTGTTCATACATACATGTATATGTTATTGTATGTATGTTATATAAGTATATGTTTCGTATTCATTTATGTTGATGTTGTTATATGTTGTTTGTTGTTATTGTTGTATGTTGATGCTATTTTATATATTATAATAATTGTTTATATTTCATCCTCTCAACTGTCACACCTACCTTTTCTTTCTCTGTTTCTTATCTCTCTCTACACTGGTTGCCTGGTAGAAATCGCTTTTGCGATAAGGCCGCCTATTGGGACTACGTTTTTTTTTTGTCATTTCTGTTTGTTTTGTAAATGTGTTTGTACAAAAAAGGATATATTATTATTATTATTATTAGTAGTACTTCATGAATTTGAAGCGAAATAGGTCTGTAAGTCTAGAGAGAACTGGCGCACTACTCTGTTTACCCTGCGAGGAACTCGGCATGATGTTAAATATGTATGTATGTATGATCCTATGATCACCGCGTACAAACAAACAAAATGCTTTTTGTAATATTAATATAGACAAGTCGTTTAGTACAGCCCTACAAATGCGCAAGAGTCGAGACTAAATTCACTAAAGAGGTCGCGTGCTAGCCCGCCGGCTCACACGCCGATGATGGCAGCGCTCCATAGCAAAAACACTCATGGCCCTGCTACCTGTTATAAATATGACGTCATGTTATATGCAAGACTTGGTCTGCGCTTACACTTGAGTAAAATTTGATTTCATGGGTACATAATTTTTTTGAGAAATACAATATACATACATATATATATATCATCACGCCGAGACCCTTACGGTGTATGCAGAGAGAATAGAGCATCACTTCTCCCTAGACTTACATACCTAATAAATATATAATTTTAATAGATATAAATTACGTGTCACGTTGTTTGTCCGCGATGGGCTCCTAAACTACTTAACCGATTTCAATAAAATTTACACACTATGTGCTGTTTGATCCAACTTAAAAGATAGGATAACTAAGATAGCAATTGGAGCCGATAGGTGGCGTTGCCATCGTGTTTCAGGAAATCTTACTTTTTCACCCGGGCGAAGCTGGGTGGGCCAGCTAGTATACCCTATATGTTAATCCAACTAATAACCTATCTCATAATAATAACATTTCACCCAATTATTCACCCAATATTCTATAGCTTTTTGGTAAAAGAGGACCAAACATCCCGACAAACTTGCGTATTTATAATATTATAAATAATATAGTAATAATATATCCTCACGCCTTCCCCGAAGGGGTAGGCAGAGGTGTATAAGTAATACCCACATACCCACTTTCCGCCAGAGATATATTTTAGGTGCCAACGTGACAGATGGCGGGTCCATCGCCGTTACTCAAGCACGACTATACATACACCTTTGAATTGCTTCTCAGACGTATGCAGGTTTCCTCTCGATCGATCGATATTAGTATGATAGCATATAAATATGTATCTAGAAGCTATATTGTACATACAATACTGCTTCTACGTATTATTATGTATGTTCAGGTTAAAAGCTGATGAGTTTCAATGACCAGTTTAATGACCGTTTTAAGTTCAACCGACGAAACCTGCGATGTGGATAGCGTTTGTAGATTTTATTCTAAATATGTTCTTGTTGTAATTAATTGGCAATATTGAATAAATGACCAGTTAAATGTTTTGTTGAATATGTTAATATGCGTGAAGATAATTTAGTTTGTTATTAACTTCAAGTTAAATGTTCATGTGTTAAAAAGTAACATTACATTACGCTAAACTTGTTGGCATAGTTTATGGTAAATAATAATCAAATTCAAACTGAGATCGAACTGTTTAAACTTACTCTGCAACTACGAATATTTGCAAATATTGCATCTAGGTAATATTTATATACCTATAGGATTAGGTACTGATGTAATTACTTTCTTATCAATACGAGTACAATAAGAACGAGTTAAGGTTATGTATCAAATGAACATATAAAAATATGTAGTATAGAACTATGTACATTATAAAATTATATATCCTCACGCCTTCCCACAAGGGTCCCCGAAGGGGTAGGCAGAGGTGTATAGGTAATACCCACACACCCACTTTCCGCCAAAGGTATATTAGGTGCCAACGTGACAGATGGCGAGTCCATCGCCGTTACTCAAGCACGACTATACATACGCCTTTTGAATTTCTTCTCAGACGTATGCAGGTTTCCTCTCGATGTTTTCCTTCACCGTAAAGCTCGTGGTGTGACTAATCACTGTACTTAAGCTCACAAAAACTCATTGGTACAGTCAGGATTCGAACTTGGGACCTTTGCGTCGCAGGCAACTGCTCGAACCACTCGGCCACCACGGCTATTATAAATATAATATATTATAAAATTAGTGTACGTTTATGCAATAAACCTTTACAAAAACTTACTTGGCATTACAATGTTGTAAAAGCCCTTGCGATTAGCACACAGACGAGCTACGTAGTTACAGTACGAGCTAGACCGCAGTATGTATTCCTTGCCATAAAACTGTATAATTTTCCCTTTAACTACTATTGAGCGTAATATAATACGCATTATTTATATGTAAACTTAAGGGAAGCTTTACTTGTTAATTAAAATGTAAGAATTTATGCAATTATAACCCACTGGGTGTTCCTCGCGGCTTTATCCGCGTAATTTATTTTTTCTGTCTGACTAATACATACACATACATATCATTACGCCGAATCCCTAACGGGGTAGGCAGATAATATAGAGCGCCAGTTCTGTCTAGACTTATAATCTATCTCTATGCCAAATATTATTCAATTTCGTTGTGTCGTTCTGGCGTAATTGTGCAATAGACATCCTCAAAAACCTTTAGTTTAACTGTAGGATTTCAAGAGCCGCGGTAGTAGCCTGCAAAGTTGAGACTGCAAGTTCGAGCTCCGGCGGTCAGTGTTAATGATTTTTTTCTTACTTGTCTACGAGCTTTGCGGTCAATAAAAAACGTGAGGCAACCTGCATGTGTTTGAGAAGAAATTGCTTGAGAAACGATGGATGGATTATACTACATGGTTGATAAACATGCCTCTGGTCCGCCTGATGGTAAGCAGTTACCGCCGCCTATGGCCACTTGCAACACCAGGTATTGCTGGTGTGGCGACCTTTCTGATCTTTACAGATCCTTCTTAAATAACTCCATATATACTCCTGTATAACTTATATTGTCCATACAAACTTTAATTACTTCTTAAGCGAATGCAGGATCCCTAATACACGTAAATTTACAGATATTAATGGGCACAAACATGTCATTTAAATTTAACAACTTTCTACAGACACCAATCGACAACTACAGCTTTACTGCACCAACAGGTGCATATAGTGCATATCATACATAAATATATGAATGATTTTAGTAATGAGCGATACAATAGATAAATATAATACCAAATTTAATATTCACACAAACGAAGACAACGTAAAAAGTTACTGTAATAACGTATCATTTGAAACCTTGAAAACGGTCATGGATACGATTGAGTTTTGTTGGTTTTCCTTATAAAATTGACATAATTGGCCGCCAAGTCGGTTAACCACGCAATTTGACGTAATAAAAACAAACCAACTTAACATCTTAATCACAACAACGTGAAAAAATTACATAATAAAAAACACGTAGCGTCGAATTGACTATTTCCAGGTTTCTTCTTCTTCTTAAAGTACCACTCCATTACTGGAGGTTGGCCGTTAGCTCGGAAAACATCTCCCTGTCTTGAGCCATCCGGAATAGTTGCTCTGCACTGCTGATTCCGGTCCACTCCCAGATGTTTCGCAACCAGGACTTCTTTTATTTTCAATTTCAATTTCCAGGTTAGTAATTAAAAAATTATTCCTAACATATTATTATGTTGCAGCGTTTGTTTAACATTAATTACTTGAGATACCTTACGAAAACAGATTAACGACTTCAAATTAATAACTCACAGCCTAGAACATTAGACATACCAAAGTAAAAAAATCTAAGCGCTCTACAACGGCGCGCGTTGATGTCTTTTCCACTAGACGGAATGTTTACGAGCAGTCTCTACCTAGAAGTCGTCTTTATATAAATGCCTAGAAAAGCCTCAGATAATAAATACATAAGCCGTTCTCACATTATCACTGGTAATAGAGATAATATGTATGAAAGTACAGGCATGACCCATCAAAACAACTTTCTACGACAACTCAACACAACACTCCCGTGTTTTCAATTACACTCCCCTTATCTCAGTACGTCTAAGAAAACGTATTTGGAAAGCAACATGTCGTTACATAAACTTGATAGTAGCGTATCAGAAGCAATGTACTGCATACATAGTTATTTGACATGAAAGGCTTTAACTCTACATACACTCTTACACATACATCTTTTCGGTTGAGTTTATGGATAGGTGTAACTTACCATCGCGGCCTTTGATTTAGGCCAATTATAAAACCATTTCTTGGCTCAAACACGGTTATTACCTACACAGGCAGACAAACAAAAAATATCAATCGTAAACCACTTTACGTACACAAGTAAAACTGTAGTTTTTTTCACAATTCCATCAAAAAAGTGTTTGATATCACATTATTGAGTCACTGGAGGTTAAGTAGCTAGTAATAACCGATGACAGGTTTCATCGATTGTATTTTAAAAACTACGAATAGTATTGACGCTAACGAACGGTGATGGCATGCGCACGCGCAGCCTCCGAGCGACTGACTGCCGGCTCGCGATGCTACCAGGTCATCTTAAAGTGTTATACTATTCAAACTTTTAAAAGCTTACGTGCTAAGCTAGACAAGAAAATATAATATTTATTTAATTAATCAAGCATTTTTTTATATTTCATACGATAACTATTGTTTATTCAAACGAAGATTTTAAAGTAACTGCGTGAATATATATGCATATTAAACTCTAATAATGTTTAAGAGATTTCAATTCAGTTCTCTACATATACAGTGAAATGAATAAAAGCGGCATTATTAGTTTTCATGGACTATGGTAGCCGCTTACAAATAATATTATAAATATAATAATAATAATATATACATATAACATTTGTTACATGCATTTGTAGAAATCAAGGACCTATTAAGCTTAGAGCATTATTATATCTATTTTAATTACGTTATATGATACTACTATAAAAGTATTCTACTATTTACTAAGCACATTCCTTAAGGTGACAACACTGAACAAACCGCCATTGCTGGTAGAGTGAAATTAACGTATGTCTCTCTCGCTCTGCCAGCCGGAATGTGACCCGCTATCACCTTGAAGGCCGTAAGCTTGCGGGCGCTTCAATGAAAATAAGAGCTTAAGCTTTATGCATTGCTTTATGTAATGTGATCAATAGATTTTTAATTTAATCGTTAGGTTAAAAAAACATCGAGAGGAAACCTACATACATCTGAGAAGCCATTCAAAGGTGTATGTATAGTCGTGCTTGAGTAACGGCGATGTACTCGCCATCTGTCACGTTAGCACCTAAAATATATCTCTGGCGGAAAGTGGGCGTGTGGGTACTACCTATACACCTCTGCCTACTCTTTCGGGGACCCTTGTGGGAAGGCGTGAGGATATTTAAATCATTCGAATGGTACACCAAGAAATTGTAACGAATATGAACGATGAGCGTTCAGTTTACTTACATAAAATATTGTATAATTACATATTCCGCCACAAGATCTGAAAGAATAGATCGTAAAGAAAAGCGCATATGTTCGACCACACATTCAGACACACTTACAGTCGTATCTGAGTGACAGCGATCGACAGCCAGCTGTGTCTCTGGCGAATTACAGCAAAAACGTGTTATTTCATAAGAAAAATATTCCTTCGGGGACCCTTGGTTAATTAAATAAAATATCTTCAAGCCTTCCCACGAGGATTCCTAAAGACTTGTGTTTTAACCACACACCCACTTTTCCACGGACTATATCTCCGTTGAAAAGCGGTTTTAGTTAAGGCGTCAAGATGGCGAGTCTATCGCCGTTTCTCAGGTATAACTGAGATATTATTAAATACTACATTCAAACATTTCAAACATACATATACCTATACAAATCATAACGCCGAGTCCCTATCGGGGTATTTCTATACATACGTCGTTGAATTTCCTACTGATAACTTGACTACGTACAGTCGGAATTAGGATTTATCAAAATTCGTTTTTATTTTTAATTTACATTATCTGAATTTATATAATTATTTTAAAGAATTTATATATAATTATAACAAAATTTGTTATAATAATTTGTTAAAATAAACGTAGATTGCTAAAGTATGTCAGCTTAGGGTCTGCAATCGCAAATGAATCGCTTAGCACCCATTGATGTAAAAAAGAAACCTCATTGTTAGCACCTCATTGTGTCTGCTAAAACAAAGACTTACCAGAATTAGTTTCCTTATTATGAGTATTAGAAGTTGTAGAACTTATTTTACCGACTCTAAGGGACGAACGCGTCCCCTATTAGCGAGTTTAGAAAGCTATTTAGTTTCAAATTTCTTACAAATCCTAAGAAAATAGATGCAATCTTCCCTTCTCAAGTGGAAGTAAATAGAAATAAATTTACCTACTGACTACATTATGGAGGCTAGCAGACTAGAACATCAGTCATGTATGTGCCATTCCTTTAGAACAGTGGTCCCAGAGAACATGCGAATGATTACCGGTAGCAATATTTTTCTTATGACCCCATCCGCTATAACAAGTTATCTAAACGGTACTCATCAGCAAGTATCGTTTTATGCTGGTTTCCTTTTCAATTAGCCTGTAATGTGCTGTCTTTACACTCACTTTGCGTACCATCATGATAAGTCTTGGTAAATTATACTTTTTTAAAACCATAGAGTAATTTTTGACGAAGCCGGTAATCATTAATTAAGCCTTGTTGGACAGTTTAAGTAATCACATGTGAAATAAAGATTACAGGTTCAGACACTGGAGGTCTGTATGAATTATGTTTTTTATTATTATTACAAAGCTATTGAATTGTAGGTCGTGCTCTTATAACGGCGAACAACTTGCATGTGATAAATTTAGTTGCAATCCTTTCACACTTGTGCAAATAAATTTATTTCCGGAGAAAGAGGGAGCTGCATAGGTTTAAACCTATGCCTACTTCTTCGAGAACCTGAAAGCGTGAAGATAAAAATCATAGTTCGCCTGTCCTCTTAGTTTTTTGTTTACACGACTACCTACAACTTGTTGAAAATATGTATAATTAAATACATATTTTCAACAAATTGAATTCAGAGCGTACATAGGTAGGTAACAGGATTTAAAGCTTAGACTATCTTTGATCAAGAATAATATCACTGTCCTTAAGATCATAGCTATTGCTGTTAAACCTGTAATTTATTTTTAAAGTAATTTCGTGGTTAAAGCTCCTGCAAAGATAAGCAGAGCAATTAATACCAAAACAGTTTTTCAAGTTTGCTTGCTATATATATTGAGGCTGTTTCGTCAAATAAAAAATGTGGCTAGCATCATTGGCTAGCATTCGATCCGTTTGATGGTAAGCAATCACAACCACCTATTGACACGAACATGAACAATTTCCGAAAATGAAACAAACTTAGATGCTGTATTCTATCTATAGTTTCCTCATTCTACGAATGAAGCAATATGACACTACACAGGTTGCTAGGCAACTCAAATTAATATACATGTTTGCATTGCCAGTATCTACATTAAGGTACTTACTTTATTATATTTATGTTATACATGTGTTTCAATGTTTTTAGAATTATTAATGCAATTCAAGTGTGCCTTGATTATATCTATATTTCCAAGGTACTTAGTTATTATGCCGTTTGTTTGTATCGTGATAAATGTCATTTTCTAGGATGTTGGCTCCATCATAACATCGCTGTCAACAGTGTCAAACAAACAACCAGCAATGAATGGTAACCGGCAACGCAACAAATTTCGTTTCGTTTGAAATTGCGTGTCCACTGACAATGAAAATAACTCTTTGAGGAAGTTAATTGAACGTTACTCGTCTGACCTCATATGGAGCAATTACACGTCGTTTTAGCGCCCACCCGGACAACACTCATGCAATGCAACTGTGACCAACTATGACCTAACGTGAATCACTTCTCTCCACATTGCCAAGGAGATTGCACGGAAGGAGGTATGTATCGATTTCACACAATAAGTTAAACCGTATTTGATATTTGTTTACTGTGTTTAATTAAAAAGATCAACTCAGCATTTAATACTGGTTCTCATTTATTGATAAGCCTAGGTAAGCGCTTTTATTTGTCAGTTAAGTAATGTTTTGTGTTTGTTTATTATTATTCTATATTCCTTGAGTTAATTATTGTACTTGATACAAATGTTGCTTGAAACATATTCATGAAACAATTTGTCATATGCTTAAACAGTGACACCGGAATGCAATACCATTTACTCAAATCTATGTAGTGGTTTTCCCATTTAGATACAAAGATTTATTTAATTTTATTTATTTAGGTCTACTAACAGTTGTTACATTAGAACATGTTAAATAATTTACAATGTACTTATAATTATTAGCTTAATGCACAACTAATTACAGGCAAACACAACTTGTAACAAAGACAGTAACAGGTTGGAAATTAGGATTCAGAAAAATTTTTGAAGAACTTAACTTTAAACTTAATTAACAGTTTTTTTACTTATTTTATCATTGTAATAACACCGGAGAGATATATAATATACAATAGATAATCTAGGAAACACAGTTGCTAAGCTTTATCAAGATGCAGAAAAAATATTGTAATAAGAGCAATTCTGCAAGCTTAACATTGCTAGTAAAATTTCCTAGTCCAATTGATTGAATAATAAATTGTAATAATTGAGTTGAGAATTTGAATTGAGAATATATTGCAAAACATAAGGAAAGCCTTTACTGTTTCAGATAATGTCCCGTCCAAAACCACAATGGCAGCAGCAAGCCTTAGCGGCCCAACGCCGGGATAATGAACTGCGTCGTGCCGAGGAGTTACAGAAGGTGGCCAATTACTTTGAGGCAAATACCAACAAGTCAAGGCATCATGAGCAGTGGACCACTGAAGGCTACTATGAAAGGGCTAATAAGGAAGCAGAACAGTTGTGTGAAAGGAAAATAAGGGCTGTGTAAGTAGTAATTAGTTTTACAAGTTGTTCATCAACAGTTTTCAGTTTGGGATGGTACCTTCACCTGTTAAAGACATATGTTGGCAGAATATACACATAAAATAATAAAAGCCATGGTGGCCAAGTGTTTAAGTTTTAAGTTGCTTGCAACACAGTTCGAATCCCAACTGTACCAATGAGTTTTTCTGAACTTAAGCAGAACTTCTGCAGAGGTAATTATTTTATAAATATTTTTATATGTTAATACATTTGTTTGATAATCATACCTTGTAAATATGAATTCAACTTTAAGCAACCTACATTTCCATTATCACTAAAACACTGAGGAGAGGAAGTATGGTTCATCTATAATATATCCTGTTTTACTTTGTTGCTTGACCACCAAATATGGTGTTCAATGTTATGAACTCATGTTTTCCTCATTGGTATAAGATAGTTTTCAGATTTAAGTTAAAGAGGTCTTATTTTTAAGAACAAATGACCGCTCTAGCAGCTTGCAACATGGTTTGGGTGCTCTGTGTACTTGGTATAATAAATAATAATACAATCTCACACCTACCCACAAGGGTCCCCAAAGGGCCGTAGGCAGATGTGTATAGGTATCCACACCACACACATTATTTATATAAATTTTCCATGTAAGTGATTGTTCATACAACATTAAAATAAGTTCAGTAGTTTTTAAAATGGTTGTTTTACATGGTGTGCATCTTTGGTTCAATATTTGGATGTTAGGGTGATTACAACTGATATTAATGTAACTTTATATCAGCTATCTGACTTTTTTAGCTTATTTTACTGAGAAACTATCAGGGACCTTGAATAGTCAGCATATTGGCCTAAATTAGACAGTGCATAGGTATAATACAGGTATCAATGTGAAAAGGGAACCAAACGGGTAGACAGTGGTGGAATAACTGCTTTGGCTTGTGTTTCAGAGAAGACTTTGCTGTCTTTTAAGTATTAATGATACATACAGAGCCGTGGTGGCCGAGTGGTTCGAGCAGTTGCCTGCGACGCAAAGGTCGCAAGTTCGAATCCCGACTGTACCAATGAGTTTTTCTGAACTTAAGTACAGTGATTAGTCACACCACGAGCTTTTACGGTGAAGGAAAACATCGAGAGGAAACCTGCATACGTCTGAGAAGAAATTCAAAAGGCGTATGTATAGTCGTCCTTGAGTAACGGCGATGGACTCGCCATCTGTCACGTTGGCACCTAATATACCTCTGGCGGAAAGTGGGTGTGTGGGTATTACCTATACACCTCTGCCTACCCCTTCGGGGACCCTTGTGGGAAGGCGTGAGGATATATTTATTTTGGAAATATTTTATCATCTAATTAATTTATTTACAGGCAACTAGAGGAACGGCGCAAGAAACTAGAATTGATGCTTTTTCAAGAAAATATGCAATATCAACAGGAGCTGAAGAGTTTGGCACAACAACCTAAACTGTATAAAAATGGGTAAATTTTTTACTTTAACCTTTGTTATTTTCTTAGTGCCAAAATAGTCTTATACAAACCTTAAATTATAAAATATAGTTAAGACCAGAATATGTGATTGTTTTTAAAATAAAATGAATTGGATTTATTGGTCTAGCTTATTTTCATTTTAAATCTTAAAATGCTCTATTTGGAAATATTACATGAATTAATTTATTCCATCTATCCAAAAATGTATAAATAAGATGTCATCTTTTTTATCTTTTATCCCATCATAGTAACATCATCAAACATAACGGTATATTAGAGCGCTATTATATTCCTTTTGTAAACTTAAAAACCCAAAAGTAATAATATTATTACATATATAATACTTAAGTAATAGCATTTATAGCAAGCTTATAGATTTCATTAGAGTAAAAATATATTTTTTTGTATTGTCTCTCGTAGCGTGAGTTCCGGGAACTTTTGCTACTTAACCGGTCAATGGCGAGACCTAGGCCTCCAGCCGAATAAAAATACAAAATACATATCAATATAAATACAGAACAAATAGGTTAAGATTGCCGAATATTGGTAGAGAGCCATGGTGGCCGAGTGGTTCTAGTAGTTGCCTACAACACAGACTGCAAGTAGGAATCCCGACAATTCAATGAGAATTTGCGCCATCGTCATTTAACGCTGCAGGAGCCACTTGCATGTTAGTAAATAATATCTTGGGTCAATACCATCAAATTAACTATTGTAAACTGTACATATATGGAATTTTAAATGCATATATGTATATAGAAGGACATATATGTATACATAGAACATAGTCTAGCTTTATAGATCTTATGTTCTATTTATTTATTTTATTTAGGAACAGAAAACACAGTTATAATTTACAAATAAGTTAGTGCCTGCAGTAGTATATACATATCTACGAATAACATATTGTTTATACTCTAATGTTATTAATATCTATAACAAATACCTGCCCTCAAGTTGCTATTTGTTAAAATTCTTGTTGTAGGAGAAGTAAACTAAACTTTTTTTTAAATATTAAAGAGCCGTGGTGGCCGAGTGGTTCGAGCAGTTGCCTGCGACGCAGAGGTCGCAAGTTCGAATCCCGACTGTACCAATGAGTTTTTTGAACTTAAGTACAGTGATTAGTCACACCACGAGCTTTACGGTGAAGGAAAACATCGAGAGGAAACCTGCATACGCCTGAGAAGAAATTCAAAGGCGTATGTATAGTCGTGCTTGAGTAACGGCGATGGACTCGCCATCTGTCACGTTGGCACCTAATATACCTCTGGCGGAAGGTAGGTGTGTGGGTATTACCTATACACCTCTGCCTACCCCTTCGGGGACCCTTGTGGGAAGGCGTGAGGATATTATTATTATATATTTTTTTTTACCACATATTTTGCAAACATGTATTCTATCTGTCTGGTGAGCGGTTACCGCTGCCTTTGAACGATTGTAACACCAGGGGTCTTGCTTGTGCGTTACCAAATTTTGCCCATATACCAAATAATGCAGGAAAAACTGTTACAAATAACTACTAAAGAGTAATGGTTATTCCATTTCCAGATCGTATTTGAACAAGGTACCCACGTCCACCCTCCAGGAGATCAACCAGGGTATAGTGGAAAAGGAAGAGCAGCTGAGGCGTCATGAGGCTGAGCTGCGACTGCACCACGCGTGGAGGCTGCGGCAGCCGGAGCTGAGGGCGGCCAGCTCGTACATCGCTAATGGCAAGCTCAAGTCGGCCTGGTGAGGAATCATATTTTAACTCTAGCGGCGCCCCGCGGTTTGATCCAATCTTCGTTATAATTTGCCAAATTAACACAATATTTTTATAAATAATATGATATTCCTTCATATATATAATATTAGTTATTATAATATTTTATATAATATGTATATAATAATTATAATAATATCCTCAGAAACGTGACATTTATAATATTAATAAGATCAGTATACATATTATCACGCAATCAATCATATATGGCGGAGAGAGCAAAGCGCCACTCACTTCACTCTAGACATGAGTGCCGGTAGTAGCGGCGGTGCAAACGTGTGTGCACCCCTAGCGGGAAAGAAAACTAAAACGCTCAGATTTTATTTTCTAGACATATATATGCATAGGTATAAGTGCCACCATCCGTCTGGAATATGACATCTGAGTCGTCGCTGTCTTTAGGGCACGACTTTCTTCTCAGATTTATGGAGGTTACCTCGCCATGTTTTCTTTCCACGTAAATTGCAGACGTCTTCTTCAACCACTGGGCCTCAACGATTAAAATATAAACTGAGTATGAATGTGCCTATTTTTGTAGGATGGAACAAATTGTCGAGAAAGAGATGCAGAAGAAGAAGGATGAGGAAGAAACAAGAAAGGTGTTAAAAGATAGAGACGAAGCACTACGCCGGCAGATAGAGATAGAGGAAGAGAGACTTAGAGAAAAGGAGCAGCAAATGAAGGTATTGTGATGTGAAGATCGTCCAAGGCACTCAAGAGTTGTAGGCTCGATCCCTTCGCATATGGCCCACAATAATTACTTGTTTTGACTTTGGTAGCTATGTTCTTAGCAAGTAAATCATAATATTATCACGCGGTAGGAGTATAGAGCGCCAGTTCTCTCTAGACTTACTCTAGGTCTAGAGAGAACTGGCACTCTTTTCTGTCTGCCTACCCCGCTAGGGACTCGGCATGCATAAAGTGGTGGTGATAAATCACTGTAAATGAAAAATCTTTGGTACATCGAGTTTGAACCTTAAATCTTCATACTTACGAGCGTACTTACTTACCTAAATCACTTGGCCACCAGACCACTGTCATCAGTACAGATTACAGATTACTGTCACAGTAATGTCATCAAAACTATTACAGGAGCTCCGTGAAAGTTTAGAAGGTCAAATCGCGGAACTGAGCGAAAAGGAGACGATCGTAAAGCGATTAAGGTGGCAGGAAGAGAAGGAGTCAATGTTGCTAGACGAACTTCAGTTCATATCGTGCGAGAGGGAGCGAGAGATGGCGAGGCTGGTGTCGGAGAGGGACGCCAATATCATCAACATGGGTCTGCATAAGTATAAGTTGAAGAAGAAGGTGCTCGCTGTGATAAAGGAGATTGAACTCGACTTGGAAATGATTGATAAGTTAAAGAAGGCTATGCTTAAGGTATTCATGTTGTATCTTTTATGCTTTCCAACACGTATTTCCGAAAGGGGATGTGTAACAACACACCAGAGATACATTTAAGTGAAAACGTGACTGACGTTGTCGTCACGTCGTCCTTCATCGTACCTTAAGTATGACAATCCAAACGTCTTTGAATTTGCTATCAAATTTGCGCAGGTCCATTACTGGTACATAGTTTTGCCTTCACCGTAATCTTGTCTAAACTTTGTGTGTGCCAAGCTGAGAAAAAAACTCATTCCGCCAGGTTTCGAAGCTGCAATCTCGAATTTGCAGGCGGTCCTACTGCTTTTATGTTATTTGTTTCATTTGCATTTAATATATATCCTCACGCCTTCCCACAAGGGTCCCCGAAGGGGTAGGCAGAGGTGTATAGGTAATACCCACACACCCACTTTCCGCCAGAGGTATATAAGGTGCCAACGTGACAGATGGCGAGTCCATCGCCGTTACTCAAGCACGACTATACATACGCCTTTGAATTTCTTCTCAGACGTATGCAGGTTTCATATCGATGTTTTCCTTCACCGTAAAGCTCGTGGTAATCACTGTACTTAAGTTCAGAAAAATTCATTGGTACAGTCGGGATTCGAACTTGCGACCTTTGCGTCGCAGGCAACTGCTCGAACCACTCGGCCACCACGGCTCTTTCTCTCTCTCATCTCTCATTTAATATTATTAATCAAGCATGATTGTCATTTCAGGACTACGAGTCAGAGCGAGACAAATGCACCGGCTATAAGCGAATACTTGACACTGTTTTGGTTGAGTTAGAGGAGCACAGAGAGCGAGAGCGACAGAGACAGAAGAACATCGAGGCGATGTACGACGGAGAAGCTCGGCAAATCAATGAGAAACAGGATAAGGTGAGGCATAAATAACTTAAACTCATCATACACTTTAAAAAAATATATTACACTAATTGTTGCCCGTTCAAACTTTCTACCAATTTTTCGTGAAATTTATTTTAACTCCCTTAAGAAAACCTTGTCTCAACCAGCAATTGTCTTTATATCCCCGAATTATACTTTAAGGGAGTGAAACGAAAATGGTATCGTATCACTGATATATTTTAGTAATCGGTATAGCCGAGACCCACACGTGGTAGGCAGAGCGATTATGCAAGAGACCATTCTCGACTTGACCTCTTTCGCCTTATCTACATTCATCAGCCTCTTGTTACAAACTAGTCTAGTTTTCTAGATCTTTTGAGGTAACCGTAGATGCTAGATCGACTTAATCTAGGTAGTTAGAATGTGGTCTTCTTCTGTAACCTTTCTATGCCTTTGCATACATTTCAATTTCCATATATTTATACAAGTGATTACTGAATTATTGTTAATTTTCAAACTTACAGCAATGGGCAAAAGAACGCGAAGCACGCGCGGCACTTATGAAAGAAGTTATATTGACACTGCGAAAGCAGGTGGAAGACAAGATTGAAACAAGTAGATTGCAGCAAAGGGCCAACGTCCTGGAACGGGAGAAGATTCTAGAACACATGGAGAACTTCCACCAGGAAGTGAAAGCTAAGGAGAGAGAGACACAGGTCTGTGTGTCCTTACATTATAGGCGATAAAAAAAAACATTTAAAAATATTTATTTACATTTACCAAAAGGCTTATCTCTTTTCTCATGTCTACACGGAGGTATTTAGATTTTATCCAAATAAAAAAAA
>JACCPG010007941.1:0-11209 GCA_016069955.1 Drepana arcuata
TCACACCACAAGCTTTACGTTGAAGGAAAACTTCTATATAATATACTTCTATATAAATATAAACATAAATATATAATTTATGTTTATATTTCCTAACTATTTATTTCTTTTATAGCCTGCCATGCCTATCTCTGCATCACCCAAAGGTTAACTGGTAGAGAATGCCTTCGGCATTAAGTCCGCCTTAGCAAAATGTTTTGCAGGAAGTTTTAATAAAATAAATAAATGTATTTTAGGTGCCAACGTGACAGATGACGAGTCCATCGCCGTTACTAGCCTAGTGCTAGTGCTAGTGCTAGTGCCTTCCTATCAACAGAGGCTGAAATAACGACGAGACATCTTTCTGTGTAGCTGATCTACATATATATATGTATTCTTATTTTGATATTATACCCGAACACAAGAGAGGTAGGGCATAACGGGTTTCCCGTTCCAATTTGCAGCTGCCCGACTGGGGCAGGACCTCCACCTTACAGAAGTCCGTAGCCAAATAATACAATTTATTGTGTTGTGTTCCTACGTGGTGAATAAGGTTTCCAGTAATGAGCTCCTTGGGCCTCCCCAAGGAGAGGATTGTTATATTGTGTTGGCAGCAGAGGGATTAGTCCCATTATGCTGCCAACACACTATAACTCTCCGAACACAGAGTGGCAACGCGCAAGTGATACTTCGGTATTGTAAGCGTAAATAGGCTGCGGTAACCGTATTCCATCGGGCGGGCCGTAGGCGTAAAAAGAACCAACAAACAAGATGGCATACATTTCAATTACACCAATAAATACTTTGTTTATATATTGATATCAATTTGTACAAATTCCTTAAGCTTCCAATTAACCTAATCCACCTACAAACTCCATTATAATTAATTGAATAAGCAATTCAAACAGATCGTGTTTCTGATCTGGAAGGTAACAACATGGAATTCATTTGTTCTCACACATCAAAGAGAGTTTGGTTTGAGCCGCCGTGTACTGGCGGTCAAAGTTAATTATATTTCCGTCGGAATACTTTGTTTAAGAGTGTGGTGCAATAATAAAATATATTTTTATAAATTTATTCTCACGCCTTCCCACTAGGGTCCCCGAAGGGGTAGGCAGAGGTGTATAGGTAATACCCACGCATCCACTTTCCGCCAGAGGTATATTAGGTGCCAACGTGACGGATGGCGAGTCCATCGCCGTTACTCAAGAACGACTATACATACGCCTTTGAATTACTTCTTAAACGTATGCTGGTTTCCTCTCGATGTTTTCCTTCACCGTAAAGCTCGTGCTCGCACCATCCACGAAAACGCACCCCACTATTCATCCCGATCGTTTATAGTGTAAGTGTGCAACAATTCATTAATGTATTATCGGTACACACTGATTACCTATGTGTGCACACGTACACTACAATTAATACACTTGAGCGATACTCACCGCACCCTGAAAAGCCCTCGACTAGAAATTGGTGAGTCTTTGTGGATGCATTCTTTAGTGAACGAACGTGATCTTCCTCTACTTCTGATCAAAAATATACGTTGAAAAATCGCTTTCGTCTATCGTTTAAACCAAATCGCAATAAAGTTTCGCTAATCCGAATGTTTGATCGATGATCGAACCGAATTAGATCGCCCCGTTGTTTTACGGAGCATGATTTATTTCCCTATTACGGCTTAGCTATTAGCTTGCGTTTAGATCGCGTTCGCAGTGAAGAACGATATTTTATGATCGAACTCACGAAGCTACTGTAGTGAACGAGTGATTGTAAAATTAACAAAGGCATGAAATCCATAGTTACCGCGTGGTACGAGTAGTAAAAAGATCCCGACTGCCTCAATGATTCTGGACTTAATAATAATTATTAGTCACCATGCACTTTACGGTGCAGGAATGCATCTTAAAATTAATCATAAATAATTCAAATACGTGTTTATAGTCCTTGAGAAACAGCGACGGACTCGCCATCTGTCACATCGGAATCTTAATATATCTATGGTGAAAATGGGAATTGGTACACTTTTGCCTACCTATGCGGACCGTCGTGTGTAGGCGTGGAGTATAATAAAGGCATGGATTGGACATGTATTTAGTATGTATAACAAAAGAAGACCAAATAAATTATTATGCAACATGAAGGTTTGCAAACCACAGTTTGTTCCATAAATTGCTAAGCAGCTCTGCCCATCAGAAGGTCGGAAATAACAGCTTATATGCCTTTGTAGTTTAAATCAAGCCCACAGGCAGGCCCTGCCTAGCCTAGGTTCGGTTATATCGGCTGTCTCGTCTTGTAGTTAGAGCTCCTGACTGCGAAACTTGAGGTCGCGGGTTCGAATCTCGCTGAGGGCGGAAATTCGTGTGATGAACACGAGTATTTGTACCTTAGTCTTGGATATCCTATGTATTTATCTATCTATTTAAGTAAATATATCGTTGTCTAGATACCATAACATAAGCTGTGCTTAATTTAGGACTAGGTCAATTTGTGTGGAAATGTCGCAAAGTATTTTTATTTTTGTACTAGCTGTGCCCGCGACTTCGTCCACGTGGGATTTAACAAAAACAAATGTTTAGTTTCTAAAATAAAAGTAGCCTAAGTTACTCCTTTTTACACCAGCTATCTGCCAGTGAAAGTACCGTGAAATCGGTCCAGCCCTTTCAGAGATTAGCCGGAACAAACAGACAGACAAAAAATATAATGCTATTTTTGTGTATGTACCGTATATATATTCATATGCATGTAGTAATGAGCGGTTATTTCAATATTACAAACAGACACTCCAATTTTTTTTTATATGTGACATGGCCAGAACATTATAATTCACTTAACGTCATGCAACAATTAGCCCAGACCATGATTGAAACTATAACCTACAATCTTGAAATGGACCTCCGGGCGGTGATGAATCATACGAGGGACAGAACTGGGTCAAATCCATATTTGTGGTCCACGGACCAACCTATACTATCTACTTGGGAAATAAAGTGAATTCAATTTCTCTTTGTAAGTGATTTGTTTGCACTACGGAGGGAGCGATGAAATATTTATTTCCATCGGTTTGTATATTTAATTTAAAGATGATAAATGTAGCGAACGTTTGTAGGAATAGGCAGAGGCGAGATGCGAACGCCTAAAGTACTTTAAACCAGCGAGCATGTATAAAGACTGATGAATGTGGATGAAGCGAAAGAGGTCGGTAAGTGTAAAAATTTTTAAGCATATGTATAGTATGATAAAAAGAACGATATTTCCATAGTCGTAGCGTTCGAGGGGTTATAGTAGTCGCCTGTGACGTGTATATGACAAGTTTGGTCTGTACCAAAGAGGTTTTCTGAACCTAAATACAGTAATTAACATTAATTAACGACGAGCTTTGCAGGAAAGAGGAACATCATTAGGAAACCTTGCGTATGTTTGAAAAGAAATTCAAATCAAAATCAAATCAAATCAAACAATTTATTTCGTGAACATAGAAAATAAGATATATAACATAGGTAATAATATATAAGGTATTAAATTACACAGGTATAGGTGCTATGTTCCGCCGCTAGGCATACAAAATATTTAAATATAGATAACATCAAGGTCGTATATAATACATATATACGACATAATATATATAATGGACTTGAAAGACGATGACGAATTTTCCATCTTTGTGAAAAGTTGCGGTAAAAGGTTTAATATGAATATAATATATCCTCACGCCTTCCTGAGGGTCCCCGAAGAGAGTAGGCAGAAGGTGTATGATTAACACCCACGCACTTACTTTCCGCCAGAGGTATATTAGGTGCCAACGGCGACTAATTCTTGAGTCCATCGCCGTTACTCAAGCGACTATACATACGGCTTTGAATTTCTTCTCAGACGTATGCAGGTTTCCTCTCGATGTTTTCCTTCACCGTAAAAGCTCGTGGTGTGACTAATCACTGTACTTAAGTTTAGAAAAACTCATTGGTACAGTCGGGATTCGAACTTGCGACCTTTGCGTCGCAGGCAACTGCTCGAACCACTCGGCCACCACGGCTCTATGTTTGAAAAGAAATTCAAATCAAAATCAAATCAAATCAAACAATTTATTTCGTGAACATAGAAAATAAGATATATAACATAGGTAATAATATATAAGGTATTAAATTACACAGGTATAGGTGCTATGTTCCGCCGCTAGGCATACAAAATATTTAAATATAGATAATATCAAGGTCGTATATAATACATATATACGACATAATATATATAATGGACTTGAAAGACGATGACGAATTTTCCATCTTTGTGAAAAGTTGCGGTAAAAGGTTTAATATGAATATAGTCGTATAATAATATTAACTGAATGGCCTGCATCACAAAGATTTCAAGTTCGAATCCCAACTGTATCAATTATTTTTTTAAAGTACAGTGATATGTCAAACCACAAGGTTTTTACGGTGTAGGAAAACTACTGCCGTGGTGGCCGAGTGGTTCGAGCAGTTGCCTGGGACGCAAAGGTCGCAAGTTCGAATCCCGACTGTACCAATGAGTTTTTCTGAACTTAAGTACAGTGATTAGTCACACCACGAGCTTTACGGTGAAGGAAAAATCGAGAGGAAACCTGCATACGTCTGAGAAGAAATTCAAAGGCGTATGTATAGTCGTGCTTGAGTAACGGCGATGGACTCGCCATCTGTCACGTTGGCACCTAATATACCTCTGGCGGAAAGTGGGTGTGTGGGTATTACCTATACACTTCTGCCTACGCCTTCGGGGACCCTTGTGGGAAGGCGTGAGGATATATTATTAACATCGAGGGGAAACCTGCATACGCTTGAGAAGAAATTCAAAGGCGTATATATAGTCGTGCTTGAGTAACGGTGCTAGACTCGCCATCTGTCACGTTGGCACTTAATATATATCTCTGGCGGAATGTGTATGGGTACTAGCTAAATATACACCTTTTCCCTCCCCCTTAGAGGACCCTTGTGGGAAGGTGTGAGTATATATATATATATCTTTATTTATCAGGAATGAAATGTTTAATCCAATAAATGAAATGGAAATTCATTGAGTTACAATCGTGGACCGTAATCAAGTTTTATTTTAGCATACCAATCAACGTCCGACAATTGCATCAGGATGCCACACGGCGTTATTCGATCAATTTCAATCGATTGGACGTGCGCATTCGAATCAATGCAGATATAGGCTTTATGTCTCGTCTGTTCCCATTTTATCAATAGTTATTGAAATAGTAATGTTTGTGAACTTACGTACAGTGATTCGGTGCAGGAAAACATCGAGACGAAACTTGCATACGTTTGAGTATAATTTTTTATCTATACCTGTGTAGGTACAATAGTGTTTTCCCTGGAGTACAGTATGGAATTCTTCCAGAAGAATGTGAAAAGATTCTTGCGCAGTAAGTTAGTAATACACGTCCAGCGAGACGAAGGTATTATACATCTGCCCACCCCGATGGACCTTGGTAGGAAGGCGCGAAAGATCAATTGTGATATTAAAAAGTGCTCTATTGCCATAGAGCAACCTACTATTTTTTTTTTATACAACAAGAGTGGCAAACAAGCATATGGCCCACCTGATGGGAAACGGTTACCGTAGCCTATTTACGCTCACGATACCGAAGTATCACTTGCGTGTTGCCACTCTGTGTTCGGTGTGTTATAGTGTGTTGGCAGCATAAGGTTTAATCCCTCTGCTTCCAACACACTGTAACAATCCTCCCCCCTCCCCAAGGAGCTCATTACTGGAAACCTTATTCACCACGTAGGAACACAACACAATAAATTGTGTTATTTGGCTACGGACTTCTATAAGGTGGAGGTCCTGCCCCAGTCGGGCAGCTCCAAACTCGAACGGGAAACTCGTTATGCCCTACCTCTCTTCGTTATGCCCTACCTCTCTTCTACTAAAGACTATTAATAAAAATAAGCTAGTAAAAATCTATCTAGAGCAACATTTTATGCTTGGTACATGTCCCTCGCAGTCCCTACACCAATTAATATTTCCATTCACGACAATTCAATTATATCATCAATCAACCTCCTGTCTGCTGAGATACTTTAAAAAATACACTCTATCTTCATTCATATAGAACATATTTTCCAATATATGGGAGAGACATTTCGTTACTTAATAATAAACTTGTCAGGCTATATTATACTCTGGAAATAGCTTTTAATATTGAAACGTTGTCACAATACTTTTATCATTATACTTAGAGATTTATTACTATGAAATAAAAATATATTAATAACAATTGATCATCTCACACAAAGCCAACAGGTCCCATGAGGTGGGCAGCCTGTAGTCTGTACTATAGGTATGAAGAGATTCGCAAATCAGATGTGATTTCGAAGATAAAAAGGCATGTTCGTTGGTTCAGAGCTTGGGCGAGCAAACATTTACGAGAAAGAAATCCGCAAAGATAGACACAAAAGAGCCTGAGGAAGACGACTCCACGTTCCTACTACGTAGGTCCGTTTTAAAAAATGGATGGGACACTCAAGGATAACCACGTCAAGAGTACATGAAAACTGCGAGCATATCTGAAGAGATCAATGAACGTAGGCGAAGCAACAGAAGTGAATCTAGAGAGAACTGGCGCTCTACTCTCTCCACCTACTGTAAGAAACTCAACGTGATGATAGTAGATATCTTCGTAGTGCTGTTTAAACCTCAACACGAATATTCATCTGTCCAAATTGTGGCATTTCAACTTAATTTATGAATTATATTAGAGAAAATTAATTTTTTGGTCAATTTCCTCTCGCAAAATTTCGCTGGAGTACTTGGAAATGTCTGTAATTCGCTTTAATTGGATTGACCCGAGGTAATAAATCTCTGTGGCTTGGTCCTAGAGCAGAGCATAAGATTTAGTCTCGACAAGTATAAGGATTCCGAAGGCATTTGTGTCCAACTTAAAATGTATTTTTTCAAATTATATATCAGAACTCCAAGATGCAGAGAACTCTCTTGTGCAAACACGCACCAACAGGTAGAATGACAAGCCAATACAATCGCATTGCTAGTTCATCTGGAGACATTGTTATGTTCAACAATAAGCTGAAAAACTTCTATTAACCGACTGTGTAATAAATAGCTTGCCTTTGTTTTACTAACTTCACTGATATTTAACTGTTACGACTTCATTGGATCAAACCTATTTAATTTTAAAATATATCTCTGGCGGAAAGGGGGTGTATGGGCATTACCTATACACCTCTGCCTACTCCTTCGAGTATCCTTGTGGGAAGGCGTGATATATTATATTTTCAATTACTTGATTACTTGAAGAGTACGTTCAATATTGTTTCCGAATAAGATAAAATCCTCACGCCTTCCCATAAGGGTCCCCGAAGGGGTAGGCAGAGGTGTATAGGTAATACCCACACACTCACTTTACGCCAGAGGTATATTAGGTGCCAACGTGACAGATGGCGAGTCCATCGCCGTTACTCAAGCACGACTATACATACGCCTTTGAATTTCTTCTCAGACGTATGCAGTTTTCCTCTCGATGTTTTCCTTCACCGTAAAGCTCGTGGTGTGACTAATCACTGTACTTAAGTTCAGAAAAACTCATTGGTACAGTCGGGATTCGAACTTGCGACCTTTGCGTCGCAGGCAACTGCTCGAACCACTCGGCCACCACGGCTTATAATCCGAATAAGAAATTATTGTTATCTGTGTTAAGGTTGTTTGTTTTTATTCTACATTCGATATTTAATGCTAAAACTAGATATTCGTTTGTAGAATAGTATGGAAAGGTTGTCTTGCACAAAACTTGCCAAAGTTCCTAATGATGCGTATTGGGGAGCTCCCTGTAACATTGGGCCGTTTTTGCCCTCCTCTTGCAAAGTTTCGGACTTTATCAAATGAATAAATTTATGTAAAAGTTGGACGTATTCACCAAATGGTTTCGTCGTTTGGCTTTTAATATTAATTGCAATAAATATTAAAAGAACTTAACCATAGATGCTTCTGGAGATCATCCTTAATACTTGTTGCTGAGTTGCAGATTTTTTTTTTCATATTGTTCCCATTTGTGGGCTACTCATTAATCCCACATCATCATCATTAATCATAAACACAGTCATATTCATTCATACAGTCCAGGCAAACACACCACATTTAACTAAGTCGGTTAAATCTATACTAATATTATAAAGCTGAAGTTTGTTTGTTTGTTTGTTTGAACGCGCTAATCTCAGGAACTGCTGGTTGGAATTGAAAAAATATTTTTGTGTTGGATAGTCCATTTCTCTAGGAAAGCTTTAGGCTATATAACATATAAAAAAATAATAGTAAATATTAAAAAATCTCTGAAAAGTGAGTGTGCGAAAGAGACAGATTGTGGGATATTTTCAATATATTGACAAAACTGTCAGAGTGACGTTCAGTTGTTGTGCCAGTGTGTCTTCAAAAATATTGACAGTAAAGGTGCGTTCCACTAAGCCCACAACGATCAAAATGATCCTATAATATATAATAAAATTACATTTACGTTCATTGGAGACGCGCGGCCATAGCCGGTCGCACAGTTTTCTGTCCACATTCCTGCGCGAATGTAATAGAAGTGAAATATTCAATTATAAATTTATATAATGTCCAGAGTAAGAAGTAGATAATTAATTGAACAATGGAATGGATGAACGACGTCATCTACTCGAAATCGGTGAGCATATATTAAGAATGAAGAATGTGGATGAAGGAAGTATTTACTTTTATAACCTGAACTCTACGCACATCGAAATGAATTTAAAATTGGAAGGACGGCAATAAATCCCTGGTAAATTTCATAAGAAAAGGAACAAAGCAGCTCTCATATAAAATACGTTTTACGAGAACCGTTGGAACACTTTCCGTGCATATTGCAAATAACACGCCGTACAATTATGGCAAAGTTTCGTGAACTAGGGAAATATTAATTTCTCATTACTTTCCAACCACCTGGGAGGAAAGAAACTAGAAGCCAAGTTTACGTTGTAGGAAACCTGCTGGACTCGTAAAACACAAGTAGAACTCATCCAGACCTGTATTATAAAGGGGCAGTTTGTTTGAACGCTAGTATCAAGAACTGTTTCTTCCTTTTGAATCCTTTTGAAATAATTGCATTACATTGCCCGTTTGGCAATTTGGGTGGCAAACAAGTATGCGGCCCGTCTGATAGTAAGCGGCTACCGCCGCCTATGGCTTATATACGCCTGCAACATCAGGGGATCATTCGCGCGTTGCCAAGCCTGCAGGAATCTTTTTACACCCTTCTTGAAGAACTCCTTGGCGAGGTTGCCATGCATCAGCAGGAAATGTATGGCGAAAGTGAAACCGGGGGATACAGGTAGTGATCTGGGGACGTTGAGACTTTACCCAGAGAGTATACCTTACAGACAAACATACCTACCAATATGAAAATATAGTGAGCCGTGGTGGCCGAGTGGTTCGAGGAGTTGCCTGCGACGCAAAGGCCGCAAGTTCGATTCCCGACTGTACCAATGAGTTTTTCTGAACTTAAGTACAGTGATTAGTCACACCACGAGCTTTACGGTGAAGGAAACATCGAGAGGAAACCTGCATACGTCTGAGAAGAAATTCAAAGGCGTATGTATAGTCGTGCTTGAGTAACGGCGATGGACTCGCCATCTGTCACGTTTGCACCTAATATACCTCTGGCGGAAAGTGGGTGTGTGGGTATTACCTATACACCTCTGCCTACCCCTTCGGGGACCCTTGTGGGACGGCGTGAGGATATAATTATATAATTATGAAAATATAGTAGTAGTTAATATACTACTGGGATCATCTCGAAATTTTTGTATCCAGCCGACTTGCCTTCTTTTCTACAAATTGCTCGTTAGAAACTAAAACACATCTTATATTGTCCACCTGTCAGTCCCATGCGTGGGAAAATGAAAATCATCCATTTTAGCCTTTGATAAGGCCTTATGAAGGTAAAAAAATAAACGGTAATGTTTTAGAAAAGCCGACACGAATCTCATAAGGAACGCTGAGCCGTTGATCCAGATCTTCGGTGGTCGTTACATGTCGGTAAATGAAAATGAAAGGTGAGGAGACTCGTTTATTGAATTTAAGACCAGATAAGAGATTATTTACCGTCGGTAACCAAGTACCGGATTGGAAAACATCCTTCCAAGGAATACCGGCTGGGAGCTATGGAGCAGTGAGACAAGAATAGGGAATAATCTTTCCGCATGCATTTTGAAAAATTACTCCTTTTTTGGATATTACCATTACGAGACATTCAATTTTATTTATTCGGTATAGATAAGAGAAAGACAATTAATACGATTCTTAAACGACTTAAAACAACGAAGAAGTTATGTTCTACTGTATGTATTCAATATCAAGGATTTTAACATCATGTGGTAGAATAGTTTGGGTAGGAAAACATCGAGAGGAAAACACAACACACGTTCAGAAGAAATTGTTTAGTCATGATTGAGAAGCGCCAATTGACTCGCCATCTGTCACCTTTGCACCTGAAATATCTCCGGTGAATAGTGGGTCAAGTCGGGATTCGAACGGCGACTACTCGAACCAATTCTCAAGTATTTAACTGTTATCACTTAACACATCTGTGTATATCTCAAATACCATACAACCTAATACACGCAAGGTGAAGCTTTACTATAAGCAAACAATTTATTCCCTCAATGAAAAAGAAGCCCGCTCAATGTAAAGGTTTCGTTCTAATGAAATTTCCCGACGGAATTGTTCTTTGAAAAGGCATATATAGTATTATATAAGGTAAATAGTATTATGTCTTAAGGGTTGTTTGGCGCATTGATTTTTTTGTATACCACCGGGCAGACAAGGCCCGCCTGATGGTAAGCGGTTACCGCCGCCTGTGGCCGTTTGCAATACCAAGTGTATCGTGCTTTGCCCACCCTGCAATCTTTTCACACCTTTTGTGGATCCAAGGTATGGGGATGAATTTCCCGTCGATGGTGAGAGGTGTGGTGGTAGAAGGTGAAGTGGCGTGGCTTGAAGGAACATCCCTTTATATAAGCGGTAAAACACACACAGCGCGGCAAAGTGTCTCCTCCGACTTAGTATCCAAACCACATGTGATCATGGGACAATTCTAAAGGCGCATTTCTAGACCAAAAATTGATAAAAAAAGGTTCTATTTTTATGACATACTAGCTTATGCCCGCGGCTTCGCCCGCGAAAAAGAGCAACATACATATTTTTGCCTTTATAATATTAG
>JACCPG010007942.1:0-18895 GCA_016069955.1 Drepana arcuata
GTAGGAACACAACACAAAAAGATAAAATAGATACGTGTCAAGAAGCAATTTTGAGGATTTCTCTGTAAAAATCGACAGTACAGGGTAGGGCAGAACCTCCATCTTACATGGCGTATAATTGCAATTGTCTTTGATACACGCTCTCACGTGGTAGGCAGGGAAATTGGAAGACAGTTGCCTATAACCGTATGCAGCGCAAATACATTTAAAATTATGGATAATCCTTTGATGAAATATTTGGCACTAGTTTGGTTTTTGGTTTCACCTGGGTTAAAATATATATTTATATATACATTGTAGGCACTAGCTATGCCCTAGCATACACTAGCTTTGAATGCATTGGAAGTTTTTTTTTCCTTTTTTGCAACATTATTTCATTTATGTTCTTTAACTTTCTTTAACTTTTTTTTTTATCAAATTGGTAGTTTTTGAGATTAGCGTGTTCCTAGCAAACAAACGTATAATCTCTTCAACTTTATATAATATCAGTAGGTATTTTATAGGTAGTATGTTGTTATACCTCCTTAATAAACGTAATATCTAATGCATTTTTTTTTATATCGCAATATTACCACTAGTTTGAGTTAAGTGAGTGTGCACAAACAAAACAAACTGCTTCTTTAAGTTATTATAGACTTTTCAGCAACTAATTACATACATTTCCAGTTAGCGTTTTTCATTGCAATTTAGTTAACGTGCATTCGAATGGCATACTATAAAAATGTTACATAAATTGTGTACTGGAAAGTGAATCACAATAAAATACGCTGTTAGATCTTCTTTCACCTTATATTCCACGACTGTAACGCTTGTATTTAAGCTACAAGTTTCGTTTGTGCGTTGGTCTTCGTCACGCACATCCAAATTTGGCGGCGACTGTACTTGTGCGTCATTTACCATTTTCCCTCTCACACTTTCCAACATGAGTGTCATGTAATTTCACATAATTTTCGTCACATGTATACTGAATTTTGAGCTCCCACTTGCATCTTCTTACATCATAATACCATTAAATTATGAATCCTTTATTTTTCATGAATTACGGCACACTTTTAATTTCCTTTGAATTTTCACTCATTATTGACTGTAGCAGGCAACAATGTTGTACCTTTTGTGTCCAAGTACAGTGCTTTGGGTACAATTTAAAATACAATGCGTGTGGACGATCCAAGGCGTGGATTGAATGAGGTTACATTGTACATGCGCATTGCGAGGGTGTTTAACCCTCCCAGAAGGGTAGGGGTGGGTAACCCCTGCCTCCAGCCTATAAAACTCTAAGTAAGTCGTCTATTGTTACCATTGTTCCAAATCTGAAAGACTTGCGACTTTTACCTTAAAATTTTACTATAACATACATAGACCTATTTTAAATAGAGAAAAAAAATTTGATTAAAATAAGTACTATTGGTATTTAATAATAATAATAATATATGCTAACTCTTTCCTACAATGGTTAACCAAGGGTGTTTATGTGTATATTTTTCTAAATGCTGAAAGTAAAAAAAAAAAAGTACATAATATTATCCAGTTTATTTTCCTTCTGAAGGTCAAATGTAAATATTTGTGAGATTCTTTTAAATGGGTCTTCAGACCTTTATCTTATAAAGCTAGTAGAGCTACTTATTTATACGATTACTCAAAACATTATAATGTAGGCCCTACAGTTTTAAGTAGGTAATAAAGTCTTAAGTATTATTCTTGGATATTAAGACCAAAACCCTTTTTTATGAGAATAAAATTGTTTTGGTTTAACGCTTACCTTCACTTAAGCAATAGATATAGTATAACCACAGTATACAATATTTTAGCTTATATGATAAACCCTTAATCATGCGTTAGCAACTATAGTTGATCTGTACATCAATCTGTAGTCCGGAATGAATGACATGTCATGTCAAATGTCAATGTCAGAGTAAATGGTTGAGAAAAATAAATTTCGGTTTGTTTTCCGCCCGGAGACCAAACTTCGCATATTGAAAAACATGATTAATGAATGAGAATTTGAGAATAAAGCATTGAAAATGGAGTGCCTAAGACTTTGGTGTTTATTCAGTGTTTTAATCATTGATACACAAGGAACGACGCATTGGATGGTCACCGAAAGTGGTCTTATTCAGCCAAAGGTATGATAAGAACTTCCTCTAGGATTTTTATCCCCATTTGCTTTATCTTTGTTTTATTAAATTCAGATATTCAGTTTGATACCGCGTACAGGCGAATCAAGACAATTTAAATAATTGTTTTGGCTTAAACAATTCGGTCAGAAAATATTTTTTTTGAATTAATTTACTTTGTCTTCAATACATAGTCGAAAGTATTGTAATAGCAAAAACATGGTTTATTTGTATTAGGCACAAAAGGTTAAACCTAATTATAGGAAGAACCAACTGTAATTGAAATACAGCTCTTCAGAAAAATTCAAATACGAAATAATAACATTCCAGCTTGACTCACCTTTTGAGATGGATCATCCTTACGACCTCCTTGAATTCTTGAACCAAGAAACTCGGTGGGATAGCATCATAAATATACACAATGAATTATCTGAGATGCAAAAGGGTATTGATGCACTGTGGGCAGATTTGGAGAAGGGTACAGATATCACAGGTCTGTTATTAGCAGATGAGGGTTGTGAAAAAGCAGGGGCTTGGAATGCATTAGATTGGCACACCACCTTCATGGAAGAAGGAAGATCTAAATTTATTCATGTTGAGGAATACTTGCTCTACCAGCTCGATTACCGAAGCACCGATGTACCTGACTGCAAGAAGATTTCGTCGTTGACATTTAGTATGTTCTCGTTTGACCATTTGGAGGTTTGTATGCTTCTCGAATGTTTATTTAGAGTTAGCTCATTACATAATGTTATACCTCAAATGATGATTTATATAATAAAAACAACACATCTGCAACTTTAAAATTGCTTCATAATGATTTCAAATTGTTGCCTATTGTAGTGCACTACTAGTCACACCACGAGCTTTACGGTGAAGGAAAACATCGAGAGGAAACCTGCATACGTCTGAGAAGAAATTCAAAGGCATATGTATAGTCGTGCTTGAGTAACGGCAATGGACTCGCCATCTGTCACGTTGGCACCTAATATACCTCTGGCGGAAAGTGGGTGTGTGGGTATTACCTATACACCTCTGCCTACCCATTCGGGGACCCTTGTGGGAAGGCGTGAGAATATATATATTACTAAATTGCAAGTACCAAAAATAATTAAAATCCATTTCTTGCCTAATCTTTGAAATAGGTGCTATAAATAGCAGGTGGTGTCAGATGTAATAATACATATGAATGTGTCCCAGACATGTAAATGAATTCACTTAAGCTGTGAACACATTAGTGAAAATTACCATTGCTTAGTTCATTGTTAATGTAACAAGTTTTTAGTATTACTAATAGTTTAGTACTTGATATAGTAGTAGATAGTTGTACCAACCAATAAGGTGAATATCTATTATGGAAAACACACCTCCACACCTATTATTATATATCCTTGTAGGAAGCTTGAAGTAATATCAATAGAAATACTAATAGGATGTCATTTGTTATTTTAACAGCATCTTTAATAGGTGATTGCACTGGTTGGGTGCTAGATTTTATGGTTAAGTAACAGTTGATTCACAGTAAATCTAGTAAACTCATGTAGAAAGCAAGTATTGTTTAGACCAGTCACCTTGGAGATGCCTCACGAAGTCATTATGCAATGCAACTAAAAATCTTTCTTTGTATTACTTAAATAATAATAATGATATAATATTATTATTATTTAAGTAATTACTTACTAAACTAAAAACTACATGTTATAACCACATATAGGTTTTTGTTTAGATAAACCAATTTGCTAAGCTGAGGTAGAATAATATTAATAATAGAACACAGATGGGTTATTACCTGTCACTGCATACATGTTTGCCAACTTAATGGTGAAAACAAAACTGCAACATATTATCTACAATTTTATAGGGTGTAGCCCAAAAAGAGAACATAACAATAGTACCAGAACTATCCCTGCCAGAACTTATCTCTCCTGTGATGAATATAGACCAGTTTGGTCATTGGCTAGCTGGTATCCTGAGGCAGAATAGTTCATCATGGTTACACTACAATTTAGCATCATTATACTGGAGAGTGAGGGGGAATGCGGCTAAGGCTATCGAGTGCAGTCGCAGGGCTGTTCACTATGCACCAAGGTACAGTTGCTGGCACAAAGGTTGAGCACTGTTTGATAAAGAGAGGACAACCTTGCATCACTTAGGCGATCTGGAAGAGATAAAATTGCATTTCTTTGGCGGTTATACAACTTTATTTTATTGTATACGTTAACTGGTGTGTATTAGAGAAGATTTTAATTTGGTATGTTTGTAGCTCATGAATTTCCCCTAATTATCCCACAGTGCTCAAGGTGCCGGCCATTATAACTAAATATAATATTTATCAATGTTAGTTAATTTTTCACCATATTTTTTTGCTAATTTCAGGGAATACAAAGACATAGCTCTCTTAAGCATGGGATCTATTCTGCACCGTGGTAGGAAGACGGAAGATGCGATAACAGTGCTCGGTGCAGCAGTAGACCATGACGACACTCAACCAAAGTCGCATTTCGTGCTTGCCACTGCATACGCTGCTCATGGTGACTTTAATAGTTCATTGAAACATTTAAATTTGAGTCTGAAACTCAATCCCACCTTTGAGCTGGCTAGATTACATAGGTATGCTGTGTATTGCCAGCTTAATTTGATGGATGCATTGCAGGAAGCACATAGGTCAGTATTGATTGTAGTTTATATACTTGAAAATTCGCAAACAAAATTTTTATTCTAAGTTTATCTGTATAAATTTTAACACCTTCCCACAAGGGTCCCTAAGACACCCACTTTTTGCCAGAACTGCCAATTGTGACAAAAAACGAGTCTAGCAATGTTTCTCAAGCATAACTAACATGCTTCTTGGAGTTTATTTATAACGAAAGCAGGTTTCCTCTTGATATTTTCCTCCACCGTAATGCTCGTGGTGCGACTTATTACTGTACCTAAGTTCATAAAAACTCATTGGTACTGTTGGGATTCAAACTTGCAATCTTTGTATGGCTGGTGACTGCTCGAACCACTCGGCCACCACCGCTACATATATTCCAAGATATCTTATTGCAAAATTCTTATGATTTATTTTCCAGATTATTAAAGAAACTTCATAACAACATAAAGAACTATAGCAACATAGAAACTCAATGGATAAAGGTACAGGCTGTATTCCTTAAGACTATAAAACACACTAAAGATTATGGTATGTATTTTTCTTCATATAAAATATACTATAGTAGCCCTCGTAGCATAGTAGCGAAGTAGTTTCTGTGTTTCGGTGATATTTCTGAACTTAAGAACGGCGATCTATCACACCACAAAGTTTTACTGTGAAGGAATCGTTGCGAGCATACGAGCATTTTTTAAGATGTAGAGCCGTGACTGCGAGCTCAGATAGAGTCGCCTTGGCTCCAAATGTTTCTGGTTGATTGATGTTATTACACCTATAAGGGATCCTTGTGGGAAGGCGTGAATATTTTATTACAAAGATATAAGGAAAACGATCTTTAATTGACTAATGAAATAAAGATAAATTTAAGTTAAAATCAAAGGATGTTAAATTTAAGAGTTAAAGGTAATTATATCGCTTCCTAATGCTAACACAGATCTCTAAATAGGTCCAATGTATATACGTTACGGTGATGAAAATGCCACTGCCGAAAATTGGCCTTGTGATACATATATATATAAATAAAATAAATATTGACTTGTCGTCTTCAGAATATCCACATGAATCTTACTAATCGATTTATTCAAAATTTATCTTAGGCGACCCCAAGTGTCACTTACTTGCGGGGGAAATATGAAAATAAAATAAAATGAAGCCAAATATGTATTTACAGACTACAAAAATGTTGAGAGGAACTGCGAAAGAATGGGCGAACTAACAGGCCTCGATATAAAATCGGTGAAGAAAGCCGGTGATAAGAATTCCCTAGTCGAACATTTCTTGGACACCTCCAAGTTTAACGAGAACTGGTCGGCGGACCAAGGTGTCCACGCCCTAGAGTCGGCACTCAGCTTACAAAAGCTCATTAGGCATATAAGAGAGCACGTGGAGCTTGTATCAGACTTTGTAGTGCAGAATGAATATTTGAAGATCGTCGATACTCACACTCAGCAAGGTCTAGGGCAGCCAATCCCTGATTATAAAGTCGACGGCATAGGTAAGGTTTTTTTTTATTTAAGCCTCTTTTTTGTTTTGCATTTTTTTATAGGCTTTTTGTGTGATGGTGATTTTTATGTAATGAAAATATGTGTATGCATTAAGCTCGATATGTGTTCTGTGTCTATTTCATTGCTTATTTATGTACTTGTTTGGTTGGTTCAATTTATTTTTGACTATCTTTTTTAAGTTTTTCTCGGCTCCTAAAGGTGATGGTTGATGGCTAAAACTTGGGTGTACAAATGAAAAAAGTTTCCTCGTGTGCGACTGGCAGTTTCGAGCAACATCAGTGCTTTAAAGTTGTATAATGTATTATACTTTGATATTTCAAAGAACTCTGATCCTAGGCAAAGCTTTTACTATGAGGCTGGAGAACATACTTACATAGTTAATATATGTTAATACCCATTATCAAACAAATATTAATTTCAAGCGGGGTTTAAAACTATGAGCTATCAAGCTAGACCTCTACCATTGTGCTGTCACAATAAGCTTGCATAACTAAGAATTATATATCACTAATAATAAATATATGGTGATAGCGTCTACTTCTTACGAGAATAATGATTGGCCGTCTGGCACATTGGTAGTGGCTTTGCCTTCCTAGGCATCCGTACCCTAGGTCCCTTCACGCGTCCCACAAGAGTCCTAGATTCGTAGACAGTGCTACCCAAAACAGACAACATTTGGGCTGTGATTTATGGCAATTCTGATAGTCTCAAACATGAGATTTACGGACTTCGATTTGGTAATGTATCCTTCGCTGTAAATCTTGTGGTCATCATTGTAATGTTGACAAGTACTCCCGTAGTTAGACGTAGTTCCGTAGTTCAAATGTTCTGAATGGCTCGCCATCATATTTTTTTTCAGCATTTGATACTTTGTGTAGCAAATTGAAGAGACTGGTGAATGTATATGAAGAGAATGAGGTCTGTAAGTCTAGAGAGAACTGGTGATCTACGGGAGTAGAGCGAGAGGGGTCTGGCCTACCCCGTGAGAGACTTGACGTAATGATATGTATATGGTTGTGTTGTAAAATATGTCTTATATTTTCAGCAATTACAGCGAACGATGACATGCCAAAGAAATCTCCAGACAAACAAAAGTCACTTACTCTCACTAAGAATGATAGAGGTATGAGCAAGTTTGAGACTTTGAAGGTTTTGTAAGTATACACACATTTATAAAGATACTGATATATGACAATGACGGGAAAGTTATCTATTAGTCTAATGAGAACTAGCGCTCTCTCTCTGTTTACCTCGTGAGGGTGTCAGCGTGGTTATATGTCTGTGTTTATACAAGATATGAACACTTCTTAGTGTAATACTTTTGATATAATATGCCATTTACGCCTTAACTTTATAAAACGTCTTACATAATGTATTATAAAGAAATAGTTTGTGCTTAACGTAGTAATCGATTACCCTAAAATCTTATCTACTTTGTACCCTCAAAAATTATGAAATATGGAAAAAGATTTATTTATTATCTTTGTATATTTAATGGCGGAAATTGTTCGTCACATGAGCAAAAATTACCAGGAGTTCCGTCAGTAGGAACGATGGAAAGTACTACGAATGCGACAGTACACATTCAACAATCACCCCAGAGTTTTATTTCATGAAAAAAATACTACGTTTCTAGACCTAATTAGGGACGTCTTGAAAAAAGGTCAGGTCAAGAGTACCCTAAACCGAAGAGCATGTATGAAGAGAATAATGAAAGTGGACGAAACGAAAGAAGTATGTAAGGATCGTAGCAAGTGGAAAGAAGTGGTCTCTGCTTACCCCTACGGGAAAGAGGCGTGATTATATGTATGTATGTAAAAAATAGTCTCTTCGTATAAGCAAATTTACAGCTAGTAATACATATTATAAAGTTAAGTATTTAAATGTATATTTAATTTGCAGGTATCCTTCAACATTTAAAGTGAGTCGAAATACTCAAGATTTCGACAAGGAGCCTGATTGGCCTTCTGACCAGTTCTGTGAGAATGCTGCGCCAAATTTCCCAGAAAATGTAGACGCGATATTCCCCGCGTTCCTGCCATTTGAAAATAAGGGTATAAGGTAATTTTGTATACATTGTTAGGGTACTCGTGGAGGAGTTTTTTTGTTGTCTAATCTAATTAGGTATATTTTTTTATTTTTTTATAAATAAAAAAAAATTACGATTTGTTCAACATCTAATTAATAGATTGTAGTTTAAGTTTTTATGGTAATTAGTAGATAATGCTGCTAGCTTGGAAATGGCACGAAGCGCTAATCACTTCAATTATAAAACCTTATAATAAATTAATAGTAACCATTTTTTAAAACGAAGAGTTCAGTTTAATATAAATAATTGTAATCAGAAGAACATCCAGAAAGCTATGGGTGTAACTTTTTATTTGTCTATAGGCTCCAAGCGCTTCTAACGGACAAAATAGGTGTTCCGTTGGACACAGAGCACGAGTTGCCTTGGCATCCGCCCAATTGTCCACACGACAAAGATGCAGCTGCCTTCACACAGAAGAAATCACAAAAGTGAGTTAAAGAGTCTAATCATTTCTGTAAATAAAAATTTACGGAAGAAAAAATCGCTAGATATCGCTTCAGAACAAAAATTCTATAGCGTTAAACCGATCGCTATGAAATGTGCGTGGAATTGCAACGCATGCCGGGTGCCTGCCTTTGTATATAAATTAAAGGAAATAGGAATTTAAAAGTAATAGAAACGATCTACAAAAGTAGGTTTTGTTAATTATTACACTATAGGGCTGGAATGTATGAAGGGACCGATGTACGCGGATGAAGCGTAAAAGGACGGCGCTCTAGTCTGCCTGTCATATGAGTGACTATAGGGTAAACATATTAGCAAACGGTATATATATATTTTAATAAAGTTGACTTAAATAGGACAGTATATAGGGTTTCTATAAAAATCGTTCTCAGACGCCAGTTAACGCCAGATGTCGCCCCAACCGAGCACTTGTGGAACAAACTTCTGGAGTATGTGTCAGACGGCCGCGTAGAGTTGGCGCAGCACATGCAAGCCGCTGAGATTGGACACAGGATATATACCGCTATGCAGAAGGTAAGAATTACATGTATAATGTTTTGTATTATTGTATGAGATTCGTGAATTTAGATCACGAGACAGGTCACACCTAATATATCACTTAACTCTGAATATAAAAGAATATAACAAATATCTTAAAAATTTAAGTCATAATGTATAAAGTAGTTTTGTAAATAAAATATCGGCTGTACAGATGTCTGAGATCTGTGCATGTTAGATTAAGGAAGAGATTTCATACTTGGCATTTGCTGTCAATTTTTTTAAATGTTTCAATACATATATGATGATGTTGACAAGGTAACGAAACTTTTTTTAGCAATTGGCCCCAAAATGGCTACTTTACACGCTATCTTCGCTGTATTGGCGCGTTCGGGAGAACAACGTGAACGCTCTTCACTGCCTCGTGACGGCTAGCCGGACGGTGGAGGCGCGCTTCAAGGATATTGTATTGGCGTCCTTAGCGTCCGTCTACTTGGAGATGGGATACTTTGACGATGCGCTGGCCAACGCTGAGGAGGCTTTTAGGTTGAGCCTTTATGAGGTATTGTACCAAAGGATGTGAATGGTGAAGGAAAACATTCAAAGACGTTTTAGTCTTACTTGAGTAATGGTGATGGACTTGCCCGTCACGTTGTCAAAATATATCTCCGGCGGACTTGGATGTGTGCACAACAAGCCAACACAAGTATTCGTATCCAAGTCTTGGATGTAGCCCTAGAGCTTCTAACTCCCAAATCTCACGAATTTTAAAACAATTTATTTTAATTTAACGTAAGGGACACAGGAGACCCTTATTGGACCTCTCAAATGATATAAAAAAAAACATATCATTTGTTGCGGAAGAAACTCTCCAATTATCTTTTTTTACGGTATTTATTTTACTTAGGGATAGAGGAATAATAATTATTTGCAAAAATATAGATTTCTTGCTATGTAAGGCTATAATTAATATACATGCACTGCTATTATATAATGAGATTGTTCAATGAATTTACGTTTGAATATAGATTTAAACTCTTGAATTCAAAAGGTAATTCGCGAACCACTAAATAAACCAAATAAAATTTTAATTAAAAAATAGGTACGAAACAATTTCCTAGACACCTTTTGCTCCTACTTTCCAGCCTGCAACGAATTTCATCCTGGCAGAGCTGAATATGTTGAAGCAGCACAGGAACACACACATGTTCCATTTGAAGCAAGTTGTGCGCGTGCAGCCTACGTACATGGAAGGTCTAGCTAGGAACTTGCTTAACGGATGGGCCTGTATTCTTAAACAGGTCAATGCAATGCAGGATTTTGGTATGTATCCACAAACGTCGAGGACTCGTTATCTTTTACATATACATGCATATCATCACGCCTAGTCCTTAACTGGGAAGGCAGAGAGGTAGAGCGCCAGTTCTTTCTAGACTTACATACCTCCTTCGCGTCGTCCACATTCATCAGTCTCTACATAAATGCTCGCCGGTTTTGAGTACTTTTGTAGTTCCTAACCTTCAGTGTTTTGGAACGTGGTCGTCACTGCCTCTTCTTGTACTCACTTTCGCATTGTTTTAAGGTTAATTAGGTAGTTTAGTTAATCTTTATTCACTCATCCTTTTAATATGTCCAAACCAACCGAACGAAGTTGTTTTGCGAATCTGCTCACTGTTGATTCCATCTAAAATCGTTACTTGCATATCAACCACATTTAGGTATACTAATTTCATACTTATACACCTCCATACTTTTAAACCTCTGACACACCTAAGGTTCGCTCTCGTACAAAAAAGTGGGTACAAATATGTATCGAAATAAAAATAGTACGGTCAAAAAATATAATTGAAAACCTCGTTTCATTCAACTTAAGGGACACGTGCAACACATTGAACTTCACATATATGGAACAGAATTACCGCTAGCACTGATTGTTTGCCAAACAAGCACGCGGTCTGTCAGTTAGGAGAAGTCGTCCATTAGTGCAATCTTACTTCTTACTAATATTTTTTTACTTTACTTTATTTAGGAACACAAACAGTCTCACATAAAAAAAAGAAGAACATAAATTAAAAATAAAGTTAATACATAGACAAACAGTGTCCACAGATAACATAATTCCTGTGGAGCATGTGGTCGAAAGAGCAGTAAACAGAAGAAGAAGAACAGTTTTGTTTGTTTAACAATATTTCTAAATTATGCAAGATGTACATTTCATGATGCTGACAATATTTTAAGGATATGATATTTAAATTTACCCAAACTGGTTCTGTCAAACATGTCCAGGTCACTGTTGAAGTGCATATTATGAGAACAGCAAGCTCGAGGGATGGATAGGGAGGGATATATATTATAAATGTGAAAGATTGTAAGTTTGGATGTTTGGATGTTTGCGGATTTGGCTGAAAGTTGAAATGGTGATAGCTTATACCTAGGATAAGGCCATATATAGGCTACTTTTAAATTTTAATCCTGAAAAATTCAAAGTTCTAAAATTATAAAGTATGATGCTCTTTCGCGGCATGCGGCTGAGCTGATTCTGGTAGGAAAATACATAAGTTACTTTTTCGAACTCATTATTCTCAACGGCTACTAAAAAAATAATAATACAAATGTTGCTTCTAGACATCGGCGAAGGTGACGTATGTACGCAAGCGGAGCCCGGCATGGTGTGCGAGAAGGACGGCACTAACTGTCACATGACCAATATACAGTGCTACAGCAGTCACGAGCGATCTGGTGGTAAGCCGCACAGTTTAGAAAAAAATCACTTATTGCATTGTACTATAGACTAGTTTCCAATGCAGAACAATACCTCGCTCATGTTGCTTGATAGATGCTATTATTGTGTAACAACGACTGAAAGACTTAATAGTTATTTAATTGTAGAACATTTATTTTATTTTTTTTATTAAAAATATTAGTATTGTATTTGTTTTTTTTCTTTCGTTTAGTCTTTCTATGTATATATATATTTTTTTATATTTTAATAGTTTTGTTTGGCTATTGTATATAGGTACTGAAATAACTATATGGTTACGTGACACTGAAGGAGGTATAAAATAGTTTAATAATTAACAAAAATAAATACTTCAGGATATTTGTTAGTCTTATATGAGATTTTCATAGATGCTTAGTTTAATGGAACGATTAGAAATTATAGATTCGATCTAAAATTTGAACTTACATACCTAAATAGTAAGTATCTAGTTCTTATAGATTCGATCTAGAAATTGAAAATTTGAACTTACATAAATAGTAAGTATCTAGTCCTTTACGTCTAAAGCACAAAATGTGACAGCGAAACTGATCTGAGGTAGGTCTCTTTATCTGAACTATAGCTGTGCTATATGTTTGTCTCAGTAGGTCTAATTGTATTAATGTTATTATAATATATAATATATATATGAATATATCCTCACGCCTTCCCACAAGGGTCCCCGAAGGGGTAGGCAGAGGTGTATAGGTAATACCTACACACCCTCTTTCCGCCAGAGGTATATTAGGTGCCAACGTGACAGATGGCGAGTCCATCGCCGTTACTCCAGCACGACTATAAATACGGCTATGAATTTCTTCTCAGACGTATGCAGGTTTCCACTCGATGTTTTCCTTCACCGTAAAGCTCGTGGTGCGACTAATCACTGTTCAGAAAAACTCATTGGTACAGTCGGGATTCGGACTTGCGACCTTTGCGTCGCAGGCAACTGCTCGAACCAGTCGGCCACCACGGCTTTTATTAATGTTATTTATTGTAATTGTATTAATTTATCTATTAATTTTTTATTTATTTATTACACTTACAACTATCCTTGCAGGTTAACCTAATACAATAGTGTAGAACAAAGTAATCAACAAACCTACAAAAATTGTTTACTTACTTCAGCAACGGAACCAAATATGCAATAATAAATGCAATGGAATCCATCTTAAATGGTAAAGGATTTTCCAGATGGTCTCATGCAATGTATTTAAATAGAGCGGTACCAAATTATAGTCTTAAGGTTGATTTTCTTTGAAAAAAATTATAGTAGTTATTTGGTGTTAAGTTACCTTATAATTTACCACACATATACACTATGTGGGTGAGAGGCCGAAATTCACACGAACTGTATTCTATAGACAACAACTCCTCGTTCCTAGATAAGTCTGAAACACTAATATTTTTTAAATTACATGTTTGCCTTATCATGTATTATCATTCTGACAACTGCAGTTACAAACCTGGTTCTTACAGTTCTTGCAGAACCTGTCAAACATTCACACGCAATGATTTTATCAATTTAAATTAAGCAAAGTGCAACAGTATATATCCTAAATTATAATTGGCCTATTTACCTCGATGACATAGAATATGCATATGGTTCAAAGAAATTAGTATGTTGCTCGATAAAGGTCAACCAGTCGTGCGACCAGTTCAGACATTTTCTTTAATAGATGACACACCAGACAACAATTTACTTTATTATTATTTACCAGACAAATTATCGTAAAGCAAATATTCGTTGCCGTTGGCTTTCGTGCTGAGACTGTCTTGCGGCTGTACAAGTAAGTAGGTACTTTGCTTTGGAGGGCAAACGTAGGGGGGAAAACAACACATTCGTATTGACGTCTGATCTAGTGTGAGATTCCTATGGTATGGTATACTTAACATAATATTTATAAGTAAGGCAATATCGCTAAACAGATGGCAGTACCTTAGCCCGCATGATGCATCTTAAAGACGAAGATACTCAAAGCACTACGCCGGAGTCACTAGACCTGGATGACAGCATATTCGATCCGTTGATTAGCAATATGCCGGATGACTGGAACGATAAGCAGGGACATCAGGCGAACTACGAGGCCATGAACAAATTACTGGACAAGACTTTGAAAGGGTGCGGGAATAGGGGGTGTGACAGTAAGTACACGCCTACATAGATATCATTACGTCATAATTACGCCAAGTACCCATGTAATCTAACTTCATTCACACTAATTTGATTATACGCTAGAAAGCGCCGCTATCATTTGTATTATACTTAACGGCTTCCCACAAGGGCAGGTAGGTATAGGTGTATTTCAGGTACCTATATAACCATTTTTCGCTAGAGATATATTTTAGGTACAGTACAGTGATTAGTCACACGACGAGCTTTACGGTGAAGGAAAACATCGAGTGGAAACCTGCATACGTCAGAAGAAATTCAAAGCCGTATGTATAGTCGTGCTGGAGTGGAGTAACGGCGATGGACTCGCCATCTGTCACGTTGGCACCTAATATACCTCTGGCGGAAGAGGGTGTGTAGGTATTACCTATACACCTCTGCCTACCCCTTCGGGGGCCCTTGTGGGAAGGCGTGTCAACGTGACAGATGGCGAGTCAGCAAGTATTTGCTGTCTCGCATCTGCCACTCAGACAAAACGCAAGGAAGACATTAAAAGGACACCCTCTCGATGTTTTCCTTCACCGATACACTCGTGGTGTCACTAATCACATTTAGCCGTGGTGGCCGAGTCCTTCGGGTAGCGTGCACCACAAAGTTCGAAGGATCCCGACTGTAGCAATCAGTTTTACTTAACAATAGTTTATTATTGAAAAAAATATACATACATGTACCTAGTTAGTTGGAAAGGGATGTTTCACTCATTTTTCTAAACATACGTTACAAGCGTATTTATATGTCTAAATCCATATGACATGCCCTTCTTCATCTTTGCAATCACACCTTCATTCTCACCATTTGCTCTGAGACTTTTCATTAAAATAACATAAATAATATAACATACATCCTCACGCCTTCCCACAAGGGTCCCCGAAGGGGTAGGCAGAGGTGTATAGGTAATACCCACACACCCACTTTCTGCCAGAGGTATATTAGGTGCCAACGTGAGAGATGGCGAGTCCATCGCCGTTACTCAAGCACGACTATACATACGCCTTTGAATTTTTTCTCAGACGTATGCAGGTTTCCTCTCGATGTTTTCCTTCACCGTAAAGCTCGTGGTGTGACTAATCACTGTACTTAGTTTCAGAAAAACTCATTGGTACAGTCGGGATTCGAACTTGCGACCTTTGCGTCGCAGGCAACTGCTCGAACCATCCGGCCACCACGGCTCACATATAACATACATTTCAAAAATAAAACTTTAATAATTACGTATTGGATCAAAAACTGTTACGCCGAGTATCGATTTCCACTGAAATCCTGTATAAATGAAGTGATATGTCAAGTCCAAAATTTTCTGCCTTCAGGGATGATTTGTATGATATAGGTTCATTTACTTCCAGACATGAGGGCGGAGCACTTCGAACTGAAGGAAGAGGAATGCCTTTACCAACATCAACAATTGGGTTACTGGCTACACATTATTAGCTTGAGGCAATTGCTGGCAGGCTCTGATGTCAAGTTAGTATTCATGAATATTGTTAAAGAATTTAATACATATGTACATACTAGCTTATGCCCGCGGCTTCGCCCGCGTGGAGTCCGAAAAAGTAGCTTATGTATTTTCCTGCTTCAATCGGTTTAGTCGATATGCCGTGAAAAAGCATCATACTTTATAATATTAGAACTTTGAATCTTCGGGATTAAAAAAAAATTTCCTATTCCTAGGTATCACCAGCCATCACCATTTCAACCATTCACCTTACAAACTTTCACATTTCACGCGCCCCACTATTCTTCCATAGAGTCTATAGTGTAGGTAAGCGTGCAGCCGTCCACTAATGTTTGAGTATTATCGGAACACACTGATTACTCTGGCCCTACTTCCCGCATCCCGCGACCCCCCTACTAGAAATTGGTGGGACCCGTCTTCGTGGATGGCACTATCAATATTTTATTATGATGTTCCAGCATGCCTCTGGAGATAATATCATTATCGCCTTCTAATAAAAAAATACCCGAATGCCGGATCTCGGACCCGTCAGATGACTTCTTCATGGAGCGTATGATAAAGGTGGACACCGAAGGTTGGGAGCCGATCCTCAGTCTGATGCAGCAGTTCGTCGAAACTTTTCACTCGTATGACTTCGTTTTACTCGGATCCAAGATCGCCAAATACGTTGAAGCCGTGAGTGGTTCTTATTTACTTTGTATTAAGTTTCAATTTGCTGAGAGTTTGCTGGAAATATATAATTTTGTAATCATTTCCAAACAAAAATATAAATACACATCACGCCGAATCCCTAACGGGGTAGGCAGAGAGTGTAGAGAGCCAGTTCTCTTTAAATTTACATAACTCTCGCTTCGTCCACATTCATCAGTATTTTCATTCATGCTTGTCGGTCTCGAGTACTCTTGAACAAAAATATAATAGTATTAATATATATCTTATTGTACTGCAAACAAAAATGAACTGACATTTATGTCAGTGTTTCGACACTATTAACAAACAAAGACCTTTCATACTGACTGAAATTGTCAGTTAACTGAAATTGTTATGCGCAGAATCACTGCTATTATTAAGAACTGCTAGAATTAAGTAGCATGATTGTGGTCAGAATGACTGCCATTATTAAGAACTGCTAGTATTAAGTAGCATGGTTGTGTTCAGAATGACTGCTATTAGTAAGAACTGCTAGTATTAAGTAGCATGGTTGTGGTCAGAATGACTGCCATTATTAAGAGCTGCTAGTATTAAGTAGCATGGTTGTGGTCAGAATCGCTGCCATTATTAAGAACTGCTAGTATTAAGTAGTATGGTTGTGGTCAGAATCACTGCTATTATTAAGAACTGCTAGTACTAAGTAGCATTGTGGTCAGAATGACTGCTATTATTAAGAACTGCTACTATAAAGTGGCCTGGTTGTGGTCAGAATTACTGCTATTAGTAAGAACTGCTAGTATTAAGTAGCATGGTTGTGGTCAGAATGACTGCTATTAGTAAGAACTGCTAGTATTAAGTAGCATCGTGGTCAGAATGACTGCTATTATTAAGAACTGCTACTATAAAGTGGCATGGTTGTGGTCAGAATGACTGCTATTATTAAGAACTGCTACTATAAAGTGGCATGGTTGTGGTCAGAATGACTGCTATTAGTAAGAACTGCTAGTATTAAGTAGCATCGTGGTCAGAATGACTGCTATTATTAAGAACTGCTACTATAAAGTGGCATGGTTGTGGTCAGAATGACTGCTATTATTAAGAACTGCTACTATAAAGTGGTATGGTTGTGGTCAGAATGACTGCTATTATTAAGAACTGCTACTATAAAGTGGCATGGTTGTGGTCAGAATGACTGCTATTAGTAAGAACTGCTACTATAAAGTGGGCATGGTTGTGGTCATAATCACTGCCATTATTAAGACCTGCTAGTATTAATAATAATAACAGCCGACCAACCTTCTTCTTGTCCTTCCTCTCCTAGCTCTCTTTTTTCTTCTATCCCTTCTTCCCCTCCCTCCTATATGGATATTGTCTGTAATGATCCCGCATCTTCTCTCTCACTGTCAACTTCTCCAGTCGCGGATGTTGTGCAAGTGGCAAGCGCTACTAACCTTGTACCCACCAAGACTACTCTTCGTGCGCGCAAAAAATGGTCAGAAGATATGAATATATTTATAATGCGCACATACTACACTATAACTAAATTAGAAACAATAAACAAAAAGTCATACCTAGCAGAACTACATCAAATATTTTCTGAAGCACACCCAGAAATGCAGGCAAGTCGGCAACGAATAGGTGATCAACGCCGCGCGATAATAAATAACAAGCTCTTATCAACTGAAAAAATAAATAATATTCGAAACGAGGTAGAAACAATCCTGCAGAACACTATTTCCAGTCAAACTACACAAACCACTAACACCGTACACACTGGACAAAGAATGAAATGGTCAGAAGACATAAATGAAAGTATAATGCGACACTACTTTATCGTCACCAACATGGAATCTAACAAAACTAGCTACAGACAACTTTTACATCGAGCAGTAATAGCTGAATTTCCTCACCTTTCTCACTTAACAGAACAGCGGATAGCTGATCAACGTCAGGTTATTGTCAAAAGAAAGTTTTTAACTGAAGACAGAATGCAACAGATTCGTGAAGAAGCTCTTTTAGAAGTAAATAGACAACATGTCCAAACAAGTAACACACCGCATACATCCCCACTAAGACAACAGACATCACCAACACAAAACTATAATTTAATTCAAGACGCAGATGCCTCACTCTTAAACAGCCTAATAACTAGCACTCTTCCACAAGATCATTTAAATACAAACTTCCTCCCAGATAAACAAAGAGAAATAGAAGAAGCGTTTCTAACAGCCTTCGAAAGATTTAAAAATACTGACCCGGTTTCAAGACCTTTCCTACCTAAACAAAAAACCTCAAAGAAATTAGCGATTATAGTTAATTACATCAACAGCGTTATATTACCAAAACACGTTCCACTGGACTCCCCTTTCGAAATAACACAAGCGGCAATATATTCTGCAGCATACATATCTACGAAACTTAATGGTAAAAAAGTTTCAGAAAATAGTATTACCAATAATAGCCACAATAATTTTATACCAGCATGGCAGAAACGCCTCGAAAGAAGAATCGATGACTTAAGAGTTAAAATAGACAAATTGACAGAATTTATACGAGG
>JACCPG010007945.1:0-36760 GCA_016069955.1 Drepana arcuata
CTTTATTTTATTTAATAGGATAAAACACAACACAGTAACGTAATATTGTATATCTCCACTTCTTAAAGGGTACATACATTACACTACCTAATTATAAAGGTAATTACAACTTAGAACTTTAGGTAATTTTGCGGAAAGGTGTGAAGATTTATAAACATTTTTTTTAATTAGTTGATTTAATGACAATCAAACCTTTTTTGTACCTGGCAAGTGTGTCACCTGTCATGTCATTTGAATGTTGGTAAAGTTACCTTTGTGATTGTTCCACATATAGGCTGGCTGTTTTATATGCGTGTTACAATATTTTGCATAATTGAGCGTTTTTGTGGCTTAATGCACGCCTACTAGGCCCCATTTAATTTGTATATCTACGACGAGATCGTGGAAAAAGATTAGCCAATAGGCTAAGGTACGTTATCATATCAAACACTACACTACTTGCTTTCTTACTCCTTCGTATTCCATCAGTCTAATCCATGGTAAAGTCACCCTTTTGTAAAAGGCTGGAGATTCATAGTCGCATGGCAAAACTAATTTTGTGTGATCCCAAATGGGTTAGTTGGTATATTTAGATCTTTGTCGGCCGTCTGGTCTAGTAGATAGAGCTCCTAACTGCAAAACTTGAGGTAGCTGGTTTGAATCCCGTTGAGGGCATATATTTGCGTGATGAACACGATCTCTACCCTAGTCTTGGATGTCCTAAGCATTTATGTATATATTACATATATATATCTGTTATTATATGTTGTAATTTTTGCTTAATGGCTATGTCAAATTGTGTGTAATTGTTCCAAGGTATTTATTATTATTATTTATTTATCTCTAAGGGCTCAACGTGAGTTTGAATAATAGTTTCCAATGCGGTAACAATGTTATACCCATTCTGAAAAGCGTGAGGCTCATATCGTCATTCAACGTCTTCAAACCAACAATTACACACGATTCAGTCTCAACAAATGTGCTATTTACTGTCTCAATTCGGGTTAATGTCATAAATTATGACCATTAATTCTGTGGAGATACATATGTAATGCATATTCACATCAAATTGGTCTCATTATTAATTGGGGCGTTTAGTTATTGCCTAATATTCAATATGAACTTCCGTCTTTAGAGTGTTTCTTTTAATGTAACTATTCCACGTTCAGTTCTTTCCACTATAATTAGTTTTTAGAAAAAAATATCTTAGTTCCTGGTGTGATCGAGGGTGTGATTGTAAATATGAAAGAAAGGCATGTTACGTTGGTTAAGACATTATAGAAAGTATGAGTTAAAAAAGATTGGCGAAACAGATCTACAAAGCGAAAATGTTTGGAGGAGACACAGAAAGATCACGTTCCTACCGCCTAGATCAAATCATCGAACTCAATGATGGGAACCGTATACGAGTATGTATAAAGAGACTGTAGGTGCCACTCATTAATATATCTTCGATAACAAAAGTAAGAGGTAGGCTTAGTGACTTACTGAATACGGTTGTCATGGCGATAGGGAGGTCAAAGAGGTTGGCTCTACAGAGGTAATTGGAAGGAGCTGCATCCGAGACCGAAGAACCAACTCTATATGATGAAAATATAGCCTTCCTCAATAGAGGAAGGGCATAACGGGTTTCCCGTTCGAATTTGGAGCTGCCCGACTGGGGCAGGACCACCTTATAGAAGTCCGTAGCCAAATAACACAATTTATTGTGTTGTGTTCCTACGTGGTGAATAAGGTTTCCAGTAATGAGCTCCTTGGGGAGGGGGGAGGATTGTTACATTGTGTTGGAAGCAGAGGTATTAAACCTTATGCTGCCAACACACTATAACTCTCCGAACACAGAGTGGCAACGCGCAAGTGATACTTAGGTATCGTGAGCGTAAATAGGCTACGGTAACCGTTTCCCATCAGGTGGGGCGTATGCTTGTTTGCCACTCTTGTTGTATTAAAAAAAAAGGTTTATCTGATAAAAAAAATTATCGCATTAGAAGTTAACAATATTGTCGTGTACAGACGAACCAACAAACACTAAGTTCAGATTTGCAAAGCAAAAGCGTCTGCACTTAGACCATTAAGCCACTAAGACTATTTTCGTACAAGTTGATATATTGCCCTCTGTTTCCATCACAGCTTCACAATAGCTTAATTCATAGCTTACTTTAGCATTTGTTCACACAGTTATTAATTTTTTACACAGATTCTGCACTTAGATATTAATGCATCTAAGCGATAAGCAAAAATATTATGCACTTTATCTATTGGAATATAATATTTATGCGTGGGTAATGGTGGTAAATATAATAAGTAAATTTATAATTTTAGAATTATCTATGAGATAACGATTATGTTACTATTTACCTCAAATAAAATAAAAATAACTCTGTAAGTCTAGAGAGAACTGGCGCTTTATTCTCTCTGCCTACCGTTAGGTACTCGGCGTGGTGACATGTGTGTGTGTGGAAAGGGACTGGTGTATGAACCTTAAAATATTCTTCAATTATGAATGCAATCACAGGATTAGTAAGTCCTCTGGTCCTATTACGTGTAGTGTATGCAAGCAGTTAGAGTGTAACTCTGAAGTAATGAGTATTGGCACAGTCCTTTTTTCTGAACCATTCTCATGCCAATCAAAGGTAATGAAATGTTCATAACACAATCTTGTTAAGAGTATTTAACACATTCTGGTCTTTTTGTTTGACAAGTAGGTGTTCATCTATATCTATATAACTCAAAGGTGTCTGACTGACTGACTAACTGACATAGTGATCTATCAACGCACAGCCCAAACCACTGGACGGATCGGGCTGAAATTTGGCATGCAGGTAAATTTTATGACGTAGGCATCCGCTAAGAAAGGATTTTAGTTAAATCTACCCCCAAGTGGATAAAATAGGGGATGAAAGTTTGTATGAAACTTTGTCAATTTTAAACCGATCGGGCTGAGACTTTGCATGCATTAAGCTACTATGACGTAGGCATCCCCTATACATACACACACACATCTAAAATAAATAAAAAATACTGCGCAAACTTACTATCCCACGCGGACGAAGTCGAGGGCACAGCTAGTTTAAAATATAGTACCTGGATGACCGAGCTTAGCTCGGTATTTTTCAGATTTATATTTTTTCGTACGAATGACATACTTATGACAACCAAACACTAATTGGCTTGTTGCTTAGCAACGCTTTATCAGTGGGGAAATTCATATACTAATGAAATTGTTGGAGATTTTCAATGCCTAAAAACGCGGATAAAACGACTTTTTTTTTTAATGAAACCTAGCTAGATCGATTTATCGCCCCCGAAATCCCCCCATTACCAAATTTCATGAAAATCGTTGGAGCCGTTTCCCAGATTCAGATTATATATATAGATATATACAAGAATTGCTCGTTTAAAGGTATAGGGATAATGTTTTGCTTAAAAGCCGCGGTGGCTGAGTGGTTTGAGTAGTTACCTGCAACACAAAGATTGCAGGTTCAAATCCCGACCAATGTGATGTGTGAATGTTAATGTGACCAATGAGTTTTTCTGAACTTAAGTACAGTGATTAGTCACACCACGAGCTTTACGTTGAAGGAAAACATGGAGAGGAAACCAGCAATACGTCTGAGAAGCAATTCAAAGGCGTATGTATAGTCATGCTTGAGTAGCGGCGATGGACTCGCCATCTGTCACGCTGGCACAAAATATATCTCTGGCGGAAAGTGGGTGTGTACCTCTGCCTATCTCTTCGAAGATCCTTGTGGGAAGGCGTAAGTATATATTATATTATTATATATGTTTTGCTACAAATTTGTGTTCGCTGAAATATGGATATGTGCATTTAATAATTGCGAGTTAGTAGGTAGATATGTCATGTCATTTGCATGACTGATTTCCCTCACAGTATTTACATATCTTCATAATCGAAAATGTCCCTGGTATGCAAAGGTTACACATAAAGGTTATAAATAACATATATTTTATTTCGCTAGACATAAACTCAAATAGTATAGATTCTATATCCTCACGCCTTCCCACAAGGGTCCCCGAAGGGGTAGGCAGAGGTGTATAGGTAATACCCACACACCCACTTTCCGCCAGAGGTATATTAGGTGCCAACGTGACAGATGGCGAGTCCATCGCCGTTACTCCAGCACGACTATACATACGCCTTTGAATTTTTTCTCAGACGTATGCAGGTTTCCTCTCGATGTTTTCCTTCACCGTAAAGCTCGTGGTGGTATAGGTATAGATTCTAAATCGTTTATTCAACGTTAGTAAAATAAATAAAATAAATAAAGTAAAATAAAAAAATAAAGTAAGGGAGAACGGAAATACTCATTAAACACATTAACATACAATAACCGTCACCACCGTTTCCAAGAAGAAAACCTGTCAGGGTAAGAAAAAGCAAATACATTATATATAACTAAAAGATTATGTTTGCACATACCTAGAGATTGCAAAATAATATATCTTCGCACCTTCCCCGAAAGGGAAGGAAGAGGTGCGTAGGTACCCTACACCCACTTTCCGTTGAAGATATAATATTTTTGGTGCCAATGTGAAACATTGCGTTTTCATATTCGTTACTCAAGCACAATACATACATCGTTTAAATTCTCAAACGTATGCATGTTTCCTTTCGATGTTTTCCTTTGGCGAAAAGCTAATGTTGTGACTAATCACTGTACTTAAGTTCAGAAAAATGTCTTGAGACAGTCGATCGGTAGACGAACTTGCAATCAAGCCACTTGGCCACCCCGGCTTTAATTTATTTTATTTTAATTAAAGCACAAAACATGCAAATCAAAATTAGACATACAGATTCATCACGCCTCGGCGTGATGCAACTGATGTGATGTGAAATGTAGGGACTCGTCCCTATCACAATTGGAACTCTTTGAGGTCCCAGTGGCTGAACCAATATAGCTAAGTTTGCACCAATAACAAGAGCAGTTAAGCTATTAAACAGGGTATCATAGTACACTGATATTTTCACTTGTATATTGGCGGAATTTACGAAAGTAACTATTAACCTGTTACTAGGTCTTCTGTAGCTTATTTATCGCATTAGGTACCACCTGTCATGGTAATATAAGTATGTAAATAAATAAATAAATATATAACAAAACAATTAGTCACACCACGAGCTTTACGGTGAAGGAAAACACGAAAGCGAAAACCTGCATACGTCTGAGTAGAAATTCAAAAGGCGTATGTATAGTCGTGCTTGAGTAACGGCGATGGACTCGCCATCTGTCACGTTGGCACCCAATATACCTCTGGCGGAAAGTGGGTGTGTGGGTATTACCTATACACCTCTGCCTACCCCTTCGGGGACCCTTGTGGGAAGGCGTGAGGATATATTATATTATATTATATATATTATATATTATTATAACAAAACAATTATATATTTGAAATTAAATTACAAGCACGCTAAATACCTCGTGAACCTCCACAGCAACCATACCCTACTGTAGAGTCCATAGGAAGGGCAACAAAAACCACCTCTACACGAAGCAACCAAGTCGACTTGCACTATCGCGCGGGCCGTTGTGGAAACGTCATGCCTACGGAACGCTAATACATACAGATACATACCAGTGCGGAATTGTTCAGTGCCTACAGCTAAGTGATAACTATTCTGTGGAGTGCTTATGGACAATTGACATGCGGAGCTTCTCCATTATCGGTAAGGCATGTTCTCCAAGAAGTGCTTGTATGAATAAACAGTACAGTACAGGTTAGGATTACAACTTGCTATATTTTCGAACCACTCGGCCAACGAGGCTAGTCTGAATTTAGTAAATATTTTATTAAAACTTATGTTGGAGAGATAAAAGTTTACGCGAGGAGTTTATGTTTTATGATTTCAAGTTGAGTTTTGTTTGTATGCTGTAGCAGTATTAAAGTTGCGGAAAACTTGGGTCTGAGCGCCAACTTCAGTAAAGGGTCTCGTTCATTCGCATTAACGCGATCTCTGGGTGATTTAACAAGATGCTTCAGTTCTGTTATTTCTTTGAACTTTCGATACCTTTGCAATACATTACGTAGCACATCAAAACTAATGTTATAAAGAGGAAAGATTAGATTTTTTGTTCGTTTGTCACAGTTTAACTCAAGAACTAACTAACTATCGATTGTGAAAAATCACCATTAGAGAGCCCACATCTTTACCAAATAACATGGGCTACATTTTAATTTTTTGCGTATTTTTTATAGATTTGAATTTTTTTCTCGGTTTCCTATTAATTTGTATTTTTTAATGCGTTTTTTTCTTAATTCAAAAACCAGTTACCCGATTTAAAAATGATTTAATTTATGGAATGCTACGTTATCGTTTGTAACCACGAGGTATATACGTAGGTTTTGTTTTAATTATGTACATATATGTTTAATTAACCGACGAGCATGTATGAAGAGACTGATGAATGTGGACGAAGCGAAAGAGGTATGTAAGTCTAGAGAGAACTGGCGCTATATACTCTCTGGCTACCCCGTTGGGGTCTTGGCGTGATGATATGTATGTATGTATGTTTAATTAAATTGAATGCCAGTGAAACCGTGGAACAAATCTAGTTTTGGATACAATACAGATCCATCGTGTTACAGTGATCGAGTGGTTTAAGTAGGTACGTAATTGCAAAAGTATGCAGTTTCATACTAAGGAGGTCTGTGGCAATGAGCTTATCTGAACTTATATAAAGTTATTTAAGGCGACGGAAACACCACCTGCATTTGTAAAAAATTGTTTTGCATTTGTAATTTGCAAAAAAGAATTGGCGTATATATACTGTATGATAGTGATACATACATACAGATATGTATGTATGATACATACAGATATCACATAAACATACATTATAACCGCAGACTGTTAGGCCTCGAACCTGCAATATTCATTTTGCTGGACTACATACACCATACGGCCACTAGACCTTATTATTTAAATTATTACTAGCTACACCCGCCATACATTACAATTCTACGCAAATTCCATTGTAATCGGTTGAACGGAAAGTTCATTTTCTGCAGTGCCATCTAGCGAATAATGTATTTTTTCTTTCCGGCCAGGAACTTTCGCGGCGTCCCTAAAACATCGTTCAATGTTTCATCAGAATGGTTTCCGAACGCATAGAGGACAAACGTACAGAAATAGACTTTATTTATAATACGTCTGTAGATAGATTTCCGTAAAAACGTCGCGAAAATGTGAACAGAAAATAAAATAGAAACGAACCCTTAACTTCTCCATTAAACTCTCGTTGAGGATATGCATAACGATAGTTTTCATACTCTTGTTTAAAGTTTATCCGACGCGAGGTGAAAGTTTTAGCAATTTTGTATGTGCAAGAAAACTTATTTAGCTTTCTTAGAGCTAGCGCCTTCCTGCAATATTCATTTATATACTTATCACTTATTATTATTTATGTTAGGATTATTTAGCAGTAACTTTTGTTCCAGCAGCTTCGCTATATAACACTAGCTGGGTCCCGATGTATCCCGTACAATAAGTTTCAATGTTGTTTTATTGAATAAAACGTATCAGATGGGTGTGCGGGTTACCACTAGACAGCTCTGCCTACCCCTTCGGGGACTTTAGTGCGCAGGCGTGAATATATGTTATATGTAAGTGTATGTACTTATACATACATATTACGCAGAGTCTCACGGGGTAGGCAGAGAAAGTAGAGCGCCAGTATTTACATTTAGTTAAGTAGGTAGATGGGTAAGTATGTTTATCCGTTGCTCCTGTAGTCCAGGCTCTTTGTATCTTATATATTTGGTAGAGCTAATAGATCATTCTGAGAATTGCATTGATAGTCTGTAGTAGAATATAAAAAAAATCGCTATTCAATAACCATATTTTTTGGGTCGGCAGCTCGAGTGATACCCCTGGTATTGAAAGCGACCAAAGGCAGCGGTAACCGCTTACCATTAATCGGGCCGTGTGCTTGTTTGCCACCTTAGTGGCATAAAACAGAGTTTTAATAACCATATTTCATTGATAATATCTCACCGGTACAAACTGGGATAAAGTAAGGAAATAATACATTTATTAACGATGTTAAATGACGTGATGTTACATTTTGTAAGTCATGTAACTCATACTTCTATTAGGCTCATAATTAAATGCAAATTATTATTTGAACTGTGTACTTTTAGGCTGGTTTAGATTATCATCTAATCTTGATAATGTCGAAAGATTATTTAATAAAAAGCGGTTCTAAGGTCTAATGCAGGCACTACTCCACATGTATCTTTGAATTTTCTTAAAAGTTTCCGCAGGTTTCCCCTCTACATTTTCCGTCACCGTAAACCTTCTGATATGGCTTAAACTATGAATAAATGTATTTATTCTACCACTGACTCTAGTCTCTCTGCCTAACCGTGAGGGGCTCGGCGTGATGATATGTATGTTTTCTCGTGCCTGAAATCTGCAAGAATAAGATTTTATATCTTCACGCCTTCCCCCAAGGGTCCCCGAATTGATAGGCATAGCTGTGTAATACCCATGCACCCACTTTCCGCCAGAGATATATTTTAGGTACCAACGTGACAGATGGCGAGTCCATCGCCGTTACTCAAGCACGACTATACATACGCCTTTGAATAGCTTCTCAGAAGTATGCAGGTTTCCTCTCGATGTTTTCCTTCAACGTAATACATGCAACCTAATACACCTATGCTATATATATGTTATGTGCCTGCTACCACGACGTCATTCTGTGTTATTGGCGCTGTGTATTATAACAACTGATCCAACGGCCTCTAAGCATATCGTTCAACAGGCCGTGTGAGAGACGTACATTGATCCGTTTTTTGCCCATTTGTTGCGTTCCTTACAAAAACACTATGAGAAATGTTGCCGCATTATTAACAAGTTTGCAACACTGTTATTGTGGAAGAGAATTATACACTGCTTGGGGAACAGACTGAGAATAATAGGTACTGGCAAGATACTTAGAACAAAGTGTATCTACCGATCTATTTAGCTGCCAACGGGGCAGATGGCGCTGGCTCCATTTTTCAAGCACGACTACATTTCAATTAATCAAATTAATAAGTTCTATGCACGTCTTTGAATGTATTCTGAATTCTAAAATGTCTTAAAAATAACCTCTCTTTTACCCGCAGTGTGCCTCATGATATCATGGGCCGAAGCCCAGAACGGCAGGGGGCCGCAACAGGACCACAGCGGTCATGGTTGGGATATTCGACTCGCAGTCCCAGGACAACCAGGCAACGATTACCCAACACTGGGAGCAATACCCCGGACTGGGTTTTCATGTGCTGGAAGGGAACCTGGTATTTGAAATTTAAATAAACCTACACGGGACGTCTCAGAAAATGGAACAGTCGGCTTCTAGAATTTTAAACCCATTATTTTCATGCGAGAACAAGATCATAACATATATTTTTTCAAGTTATTTTAGCATTAGCATGCCCTACCATATAGTTGAGCAACTGGCCATTTTCTTAGGGACCCTGTTTATATGACGGCCGTCTGGTCTAGTGGTTAGAGCTCCTGACTGCGAAACTTGAGGTCGCGGGTTCGATTCCCGCTGAGGGCAGATATTTGTGTGATGAACACGAGTATTTGCACCTTAGTCTTGGATGTTCTATGTATTTATGTATAAATCTATCTATATACCTAAGTAATATATCGTTGTCTAGTTACCATAACACAAGCTTCGCTTAATTTGGGACTAGTTCAATTTGTGTGGAATTGTCCCAAGATATTTATTTATATATATTTATTATATATATATTTATTTATTTATTTATATGAAACGTCTAATGATAAAAACATATGTACGTCCTAAAATAGCATGCAATATATTTGGTTCAATAGTACTGTTATATACAACACAATAGTTAATAAATATATATACACAATAGTTGAATAAGAACCAGCTATATATCCCTGGTACATAGGCGATCTATGTTAAGCTATTTAATTATAAACTAAATACCTTCTAATCGAGCCTTAGTTGTCATGCTTTATTTTTATTCAAATCACGTCTATCTCCTTTTCTTGACCATATCTCCTACCAAATTTCATCCCGTAACTAGATGAATTTTAGCCGTTCTGGCGTTGAACACAATGGCAAATATCGTCCAAACTTTTAATATAATCATTAGCAGATCTTATTTTAACCTGTAGTGTTTATATACTTAATATAGTTATATTTCTTTTCAGGATACTACGCTGACTTGGAAACTAATTGCCAAGTCTTCAGAGTATGTACCGTCGGCTCCACCTACGGCTTCCAATCTTTCATGTGTCCCAATGGAACACTCTTCAACCAAGCAGTGTTTGTGTGTGACTGGTGGATGAACGTCAAATGTCAAAACGCTGAACAATTATTCTCAAACAATAACGAGAAATTTGGAAATCTTCGGCTTGGACCTCAACTAATGAAAGATATAAAGAAAATGTTAACACATCCTGTGAACAATCCTTACGATAGAAGTGTTATGAAGAACAGTCGTGTTGTCATGCAAGAGTATAAACCTCCGTCAGGGCAATTATTTCCCAACGGCGCTCTTCTAGCCGGTCCAGAACGAACACCAAATAATGTTTATGTACCAGCTAAGCAAATATCACAAAAGATAGAACAACCAAACACATACTCTTCACAATACAACTCATATCAGTCCACTACGCCTGATCCGAGATACATACCTGCAGCATTTAACGCTAATCGACCAGTGACACAACGAGAGATTGAAATATTTCAACGACAGCGACAACGACCAAACGGACAATATCAAAACAAAGCAAAAGTGCAAAGTTCACAATCTCCTAAATTTATATCTAACGGACATGCGGCTCAATATACACAAACAAAGGATTCTGTCATTGCAAATAATTATGGATACACATCATCACCTCGTCCTACTCAAAATTATCAACAAGAAATTAAACAACAATTCGTCCAAAACCAAAACATAAAGGATACTCAAATTAATTCTCGAAATACTTTAAGCGCTCAAAAAGTGGTAGCAAAGCCAAATTTCCAGTCAGAAAACTCAATACCATCAGTGTTGAACAGTGTAAGCCAAGGCGAAATCAGTAATTCAAACACAAATCTTCAACACATCAAAAATTATGAACAACAGTCTTACGCGAACCCATTGTTTCCACAAAATGGAAATGAAAAACCCGCAAAAGAATTCAAACAAAATTTGGTAAGTACTACTTTACAAGAAGCACCTACAACCATAGTGACAAAAAGTCTCACCTATAGTCGGATTATACATGAACCCCAGCAAAACAAACCAAAATCACGTATTACTGTTAAGACTTGGATTGTCAAACCTTCGTCTAAAGGTGCAAAGTTAATTGCCGAACCAACATCTTACATTTATAATAGGCCAACGCCAGCTCCAGCTCAAAATCTGGTAGATGGCGTATCTCCATACATTTATAACAGACCAACTCCTTTAATTCACTCAGAAAAAGATGCTATTGATTCCGAAAAACCATATGTCTATAATAAACCCACTTCCACTCCTACCCAACTTCCAAAATTGCTCGATAGTACTCCATATGTTTATAATAAGCCAACTGCTGTTGTTACAACCGAGAAAATAATATCTGAGCCCGATAAACCCTATGTTTATAATAGACCAACAACAGCAGAAAATCAAATGATAACGACATCTAGCGAATCTTCGAGATACTATTTACCACCAACTCCTATACCCAGACCCCGACCAGGTCGTCTTACTATCAAACCAAATTCAATAGCAACAACAAAACCTTCACGGCTCTATTTACCACCAACTACATTCCAGCCCGTTATTAAACTTTATGTTCCTCCATCTGAAGATTCCATTATTTTGTCTCGCCAATATTTATCACCTGATTTTATTCAATCCCCGACGTATTACCAAAGTTCACAGCTAAAATCTAGTCCTCCTACGATACCTTCTTTTATACCATCAAATAAACCAGAACTCACTGTAGTAAAACATTCCCAGGTTAACGCTAATCATAAAAATTTAACTTTTGCTGATATACTAACTAAAGAACAACTAGACATTACTGTTAATGATATAGTAAAAGACACAGATTCAATATTACAAACTGCATCTCCCGGCACTTTTGGACAATATAAAAAGGAATTCAATTTTGTGGATAACCCACAAGATAATTACTTGCCTACACAAGCTGAAACAGATAGCGGGGAAAATCTTACATCTCAGACTCCAGCAGTAGCTACCAAAAGTTCAACACTCATAACTCAGCCTGCTATTCATTTAGTAGCCCCAGCAGAAACCTACATTAATCCTAGTACAAATCGACTATCTAATTTGCCATATTTCAAAGAATCTCTAGTACCCACAAATACCATCGAACGTACAGTTTCCCTGAAAATATCTATTCCAGAAAAAATTGCAGCATATTTGTTCAAAAGTCAAAACGATACAGACTTTGACAGCTTAGAAATTCTGAACACTGGCAGTAGTAACTACTTAGTTTTGACAAATCCTTTAATTAACAAACATTCTAAAGCTAATTTCATTCCTCTTGGCAAATTGGTAGGCAATAAAATCAATATTTCTAATTCACAGGCATTGGTGTATTCTTTTCTGGCTGATTCCATTAATGTCGCCAAAGAATATAGTACATTAGCTCAACAGGACATCACAAATCCATCATTCCAGAACCTAAATAGCGAAGACCTTGCACGAATCACCAACAACGTATCTGACCTGACATCATCACAATACTCGGGAACAATATACAATGACAACTCAGCAAACGCAGTGGCTACAACGCAAACAAGTACCACTCGTAATGATCAATTATTGGGTAATGTCGAACATTCGTCTCAACAAGATCCAATTCAACCAGCCCAGTATATAAGAGCACCAGCAGATCAAACACAGCAGAGGCCTACATCTCAATCACAAAATAATGACATCACTGCGAGTATCTTAGGAAACAATCAGAAGGAAATATACAGTGGTCAGTTGTATCAGGCATCTGTTCCTGATGTAACAGATCATATATACAACAGACCAAATACAGCCAAACTTATTCAGACAACGAATCCAAACGCAAATACACAGATACCAAATGAACCAAACAATATTGACATCGAAAAATTTAAACAACCTGAAATTGAAATAGTCCGTTCAGAAACAATACCTCTCGGTTCCGCTATGCTACACGTACAGCCTGATGAACCTGATTCATTAAGTAGCCGGGAAACTCTTACTAACTTACTTTACAGTAGCAATGGTATATCAGCGCAGTTGCAGGATAAAATTGTCGGTACTATACCCCACCCACTAGAAGAAAATAAGCTTTTAACTTACAAAAAAGATCGTTCGTACTATTTATTTTCCAAATTTGAAAAGAGCGATGCTGACAATGTTGTAACAAATAATATTCAGCAAATTAATTTGGGTCAGCAAAATGCAAAACTAATTCAAAATGATGTCCCTAATGATTTATCTTTCCAGCTCGTTCCTTCTGTTAGCTATCAAGTGGAAGGTGAAAAAGAACAGGACAATTTCTTGAATACATTCCGAATTGACGAATTTGGTGCACCCAGAGAAGTGCTAAAGACTGAACCTAACGCTAGCCAAAATAATAAAGTACTGACCAGTAATATTGACTTCTCAGTGGAGCACCCGACTGCAGAGAAATCAGTCGATAGTCAGCTGAATAAGATGAATGCCATTTATACTGGTCCTTCCTCTTACTCCGCCCCACAAGCATCTGTGGGTAACCTTCAATCAAAACAGGTTACTCAGAGTAATTTCAAGTCTAACTTAGAACAATTTAATGAGAACCAGGCTAATGGTTATGATAACGCTAAACCAGCTCGTCAATTTTCTTTTTAATAAATTAAAACACTCCCAAATTAGTGCAGCTTATAAGATAAGGTAAATAAAGATTTGTAAATAAATTATGCTGCTTAGAATATAGTTATAATTGTAATATAGCTTAGAATATAGTTAAATATATGTTAAATAGCTTTAAATTTAATACCAAATAAAAACATATTTTACAGATGTCATATTAATTCTCATATCCATTTTCCCTGGGAATGCCAGAATAAGAGAACTGCATTACTGTATTTGATGATCGCAGCATATAATACCCTAGGTAGTGCAAATAAATCAGACTTGATGTGTGCATCAAGTGATTGTTGAGTGAGAGAGTGATTGACTGATGAGAGAGTGACTGATGCATACCATCAGATACAACAGGCCGAGAATACCGAAATCATCATTATCATATCATCACGCCGAGCCCTAACGGGTTAGGCAGAGAGTATAGAGCGCCAGTTCTCTAGACTTACATACCTCAATTAACGAATACAATACCGGAATCAATAACGATTTAAACCTAATTGATCACGAGAGCCGAAGAAATAAACTAAATGCCTTACGACAAGTCCACATAAATTTAGCTTCAATTATTTGTAGAAGGCCAATATCATTCTTATGCGGAGACTCATAAAAATCATCCTTCAGAAAATGTATGTCATCTAGGCACATACCGCCATCTATTGGGCATATTTTAGTTTTTTTGGAAAGCATTCAAACTCAACATTAATTATTTGAATATACATATATAATAAATTCTTAAAATAAATCTTTTTTTTTACTTAATAAGATATAGTTTAAATACGAATATCCGAGATTACAATTCATCAATAGATTGATAACTTGTAATCTGTATTGATTGTATTTGCAATTAAAATTACACGTAAACTATAATTTGCCTTTTGTCATATATTTTTATGTATTTCATAGGTTTGATATTTTTATATTTTATATTTTTATTTTTCGATTTTACTTTACGTGAGCTTATTTTTCCATTTTCTTATGTGTTAGTATCTTATTTTTTATACTTTGTCTGATTTTTATATGTGTGTTGGTGTTGACTGGCGGGTGGTGTAGATACACTTGCATTTGGTTTTAATTTAGTATTACTTTAGTATATATTTTATATTATATTTTAATTTTATTTTTTTATATTCTATATATATATATTTTTTTTTGTATTATATTTATCAGTTTCATGATTATGATATCATCCGACGATGACTCATCTTTTCTTTCTTTTAATAATTCTATTATATCATCAGCTTCTAACGATAGTTTCTGCTCTGCTACAGATACGCTTGGCGATCTTGTAAGAGATAGCTTTGGCATACACTCTAATCACTTGTTTAACGTCTGTCATATTAATGCCCAGAGTATTCCCAGCCATTATGCTGACCTGTTAGAAGCTTTCTCTAATACCAATGTTCACGCCATCCTGATTTCTGAGACTTGGCTCAAACCTCAACTTCTTTCTACTACTTTTGCTCTTCCCGGCTTTACTCTCATCCGAAACGACCGGCTCGTGCGGAGGGGGGGTGGGGTGGCGATATACCTCCGCAGTGATTTACCTTACAAAGTCATCTCTACCTCACCCGACAGCACTTCTGCTTCCGCTGAGTTTCTCTTCCTCGAGGTTTGTGTCAAGGGGGTCAAAGCTGCTCTAGGTGTAGTCTATTGTCCCCCTACGATTGACTATTTCACTGATATCGAATCAGTTCTTGAATCTTTAGGGTCTGAGTATTTACATCACATAGTCATGGGTGACTTTAATACCGATCTTCTTAATCCCAACTCCCCTCGAACCCAAAAACTGCAATGCCTAATTAACTCAACAAATTTTCATATCTTACCTCTCCAAGCCACTCACAATAATTTTAACAGGAATGACACTTGGTTAGACCTGATCATCACCTCAAATCCTTCCCTCGTCCCTTCTCATGGTCAACATCCCGCTCCGGGATTTTCTCATCACGACCTTATTTTCCTTTCCTATAATATAAAACCTCCTAAACCTCAACTTAAAACTCTGCACAGGCGTTGTTTTGGGCGTATGGATGTTGATAGGTTACGTCTGGATGCTTGTAATATTGACTGGAGTGCCTTACATAGTGTCCATACGGTTGATCAAAAAGTCCAGATCTTCAATGACAGGATTCTCAAACTTTACGATGACCATGCTCCCGTGAAGAGAATCAGGCTGAAGCATGCTCCCGCGCCTTGGCTGACTGCAGGCATTCGAATGGCAATGAGGCGCAGGGATCGTGCATTTCGCAAATACAAAAGAGATCGTAGTGTAGATAACTGGGACAACTTTAAGAGAGCTAGAAATGTGTGCAATCAAATGATACGTAACGCTAAACGCCGCCACATTATCAACAATATTTCTTCTTCATCTCCCGCTGACATCTGGAAGTTCCTTGGAACTCTAGGTGTCGGAAAAACATGTAAACATGGTCTACCGATGGCGATTGGCTTAGACGATATCAATAAATATTTCACCTCTACTACTTCTTCATTGGATCGTCTTTCCATAAGCCAGACGGTCGACCACATAAATGGCTTACCCCATCCCAAAATTTGTCCATTTAAACTTTCTCCAGTGACACCGGATGAGATTAAAATAATAATCAACTCTATAAAATCTAAGGCCGTAGGCTGCGATAACATTAGCAGATACATGATTATTATAATCCTTGACCAAATTCTTCCCGTGATCACTCATATCATAAATGCTTCCCTCGAGTCCGGATCCTTTCCCACTTTATGGCGCAAAGCTTTTGTTCGTCCTTTGCCTAAAGTACCCAATCCCTCACTGCCTAACCATTTCCGTCCCATATCCATTCTCCCTTTCTTATCCAAAGTCCTTGAGAGCTGCGTTCATAAGCAGTTGTCTGTGTTTGTCCATCTAAATAATATTCTCAGCCCATACCAATCGGGATTTCGACCTGGCCATAGCACAGTCACCGCTATGCTGAAAGTGACTGGCGATATAAGGTCGGGCATTGAGGACAAAAATATCACTGTGCTTGTCCTAGTTGATTTTTCAAACGCCTTTAATATGGTTAGTCACGATATCCTTCTATCCATCCTCTCCCACTTTATGATCTCATCCGAATCACTGGAATGGTTCCATTCTTATCTTCAAGGACGCCAGCAGTCGGTCCACATAGATGATTCTTCATCAGGTTGGAGTGACATAGGCTCTGGTGTTCCACAAGGCGACATTCTCTCTCCACTTCTATTTTCATTATTTATTAACCTTTTATCTTCCGAGCTTCAGTGTGCGTATCATTTGTACGCCGATGACCTGCAAATTTACTCTCAAGCTAACATTCAGAATCTGCCACAAGCCATCGATGATATTAACCGAGATCTAGACTTAATAAAAAAGTGGTCTGATCGCTTCGGATTGGCCGTAAATGTGGCCAAGACACAGGCAATAATGGTTGGTGGTTCCCGTATGATGAGCAAAATTGACATGGCAAGAATGACTCCCATTGTTTTTAATGGAGCCACCATCCCAATTAGTCCCACTGTCAAAGATCTCGGCTTGTACAACGATGGTACTCTTGGGTGGCAAGTGCAGGTCTCCGATGTGTGTCGAAGGGTGACCGGTGCACTACGATCTCTTTATCGGTTAAAAAATCTTCTCCCTACCAAAACCAAGACAATGCTTGTGCAGACTTTAATTTTCCCCATGATCGACTATGGTGATGTCTGTTATACCGACCTGAATGCAGATCTGCTCAATAAACTGGACCGACTTCTCAACAGTTGCATTCGATTCATATTCAATCTGCGTAAGTTTGATCACGTTTCATCTTACCGCTCCCAACTAACATGGTTACCTATTCGTCAGCGACGTAGTTTGCGGTCAGTGACTATGCTCTTCACTCTCCTTCACTCTCCCAATGCACCTTCTTATCTTACTTCTCACTTTCAGTATCGTTGCTGTAACCATGTTATAAACTTACGCTCTGCCGACAATCGTCTCCTTCTCTGTCCCACTCATAGTTCTACTCTTGTTCATTCTTCTTTTCCTGTCCAATCGGTCTTACTCTGGAATGCGCTCCCCCCGGAAATCAGGATGTGTAATAGCCGTGACACATTTAAAGCGAAAGTGAAGCAGCTTTACTTCCAACATGCAGAAACTGAATAATATTTATGTGTATTATATGGTATTTACATATATATTATATATATATGTACATGTATTATAAGTAGATTTATTCGTATTTATACATTATCTATTATATAATTAGATGTATGATATTATTATATATTATATTCCATAGTATATTATAATAATATATAAAGAATTTATGTTTATATTTCCTAACTATTTATTTCTTTTATAGCCTGCCATGCCTATCTCTGCATCACCCAAAGGTTAGCTGGTAGAGAATGCCTTCGGCATTAAGTTCGCCTTAGCAAAATGTTTTGCAGGAAGTTTTAATAAATAAATAAATAAATAAACTATGAAAATTGTGCAAATAAAACGTTGCGATGCAAAATTTTCACATATTGGTTATAGCATATTTATTATTACATAGCCTATAAGCGCAAGCAATACCAAACATATTACTCGGGTACTTATGATGAGCGAAGTGAAATTTCAACAATACTGGAACGTTAATAGGAACTTATATATACATATCATCACGCCCTGTCCCTAACGGAGGAGGCAGAAAGTATAGAGCGCCAGTTCTCTCTAGGCTTACATACCAATTCGCTTCGTCCACATTCATCACTCTCTTCATACATACTCGTCGGTTTCGAGTACTCTTGACGTTCCCGCGTCCGATCGATTTGATCTGATTCCTTGCGTTAATTACGTTCCAGTATTCTTGACAGAGGTCTCACTCAAACGAAGCGAAACCTCCTTGCTCAGGTTTGGTACTATATTCAAATGATGTAGGACCACAGCTGTTGCCATGGTAACTGACCTGTTTTGGCTTTCTTGTTTTGTCTATTAGATAGAATTTATTTCCTTAGATACGACATTAGAATTAGCGTAGATTTATACTATTATAGAAATGTAATGTGTGATTGAGTTCATAAGGTCAAGTAAGTACTATTCTAAATGCATTTTAATCTTAGGGAATGGTTAAGACCACTAACGTTTACTAATCTTTAGTTGTCCGGCGTTTTCTTATTGCGTATTCTTTATTTAACGAAATATTAGAATCATTCGATATTAAAGTCTTTGTGGCATCTATTATACTTATAGCACCTGCAATAAACCTGACGACCGTCAGGTCTCACGGTTTAGTGGTTAGAGCTCCTGACTGCGAAACTTGAGGAAGTGGGTTCGACTCCCGCTGAGGGCAGATATTTGTGTGATGAACACAAATATTTGTACCTTAGTCTTGGATGTCCTATGTATTTAAGTTTATATATTTAAGTATAAGTTATATATAAGTAAATATATCGTTGTCTAGTTACCATAACACGAGCTTCTCTTAATTTGGGACTAGGTCAATTCGTGTGGAATTGTCCCAGGTATTTATTATTATTATTAATAGGTATGAAATCCACCGAATGATAAGCTTACAAAAAAATCTGTTGCGGAACTACTAATGAAATATTTTTGCTTATATGCAATTTTAACTGAAACTTAAAAATTATATAATAAACTAAGACATTTTTTTTTGCAATATCGCAGCTACTTCTACAATATAAACATGTCCGAAGTGCACATAGTACTTCAGGACTCTGAAGGCGAGACCTTGTCCGTCCAAGAGTCCGAACCGGAGCTGAACTTTAGAACAGACCCGAGAGTACTGTGGATCAAGGATAGGATACTGGCTTACATTGGAATGAACGATGATGACTTATTCTACAACATGCTCGAAGGACCAGCGAGGGATAAGTTTGTTACGTTTGTCAACTCCCCTATTAAGCCCAATGAGTTGACTTTGGATAAAAGGACATTCTATGTTGCGAAGATTATTGTAGACAAGCTGATCCATGAGGATAAGGAGTTTACTGAGTGGAGTATGTGTATTTTAATTAATAATACAATATGGACTAATAAAATATTTACAGATATCTTCATGCCTACACTTTTGGGTACCCAAGGATACCAGAAGGGTTAGGCAGAGGTAGTAAGTAGTATCCACACACCCACTTGCTGGAGTTTATTTTAAGGTGCCAACGTGACAGATGGCGAGTCCATCACCGGTCACAAGCATGACTACGGCTATACATCTTTTAAATTTCTTCTCAAACGTATGCAGGATTCCTCCCGATGTTTCCCTTCACCGTAAAGCTCATTATGTAACTAATCACTTAATCTCGCTGGATAAAAACTCTTGGTAAAAACTCATTGGTACAATCGGGATTCGAACTAACAATCTTTGTGTTGCAGGCAACTTGAACCACTCGGCCACCGTAACATGAATATTAATTTAGATCACTACACACATTTAGACACCTAATATTCTGTAGGTACTTTTATATTTTTAGATTCATAATTATCAATAAAGCTGCAGACGCTTGCTCAGTTGTTTTAATATAGCAATTATTTAAATGATAAAGGGATCATCCCCCCTCCTCCGCCGCCGCCCCCACCGCCGCCGAAGAAAAAGAAAGGAAAAAAAGGAGCAGAGCCCCCACCACCGGTGGAAGCTCCGGCCAAGAGCATGAAGAGCATGAAAAGTATGAAAAGCATGAAAAGTATGAAAAGTATGAAGAGTGTTAAAGGTGAGTGATCATTAGTTTTCAATAATCATCATAATATTATTGTATTGCGTGTGGCGAGTGCGAAAAGGAGACCTTTATACATGTCATATACGTCTATCGCCATTTTTTATTATTACCTATTACTGTATGCACGATCCCCGAAAAGTAGCCAGAAGATAACGCACTCTTCTGGCTGAAGCCACCGCTTCTCAAGCATGTAACAATTTATTTTCAAATGCATACAGGTTTTCTCTCAGTGTTTTGATCCAACGTAATGGTGGTGTGATCACTGTATATAAAAACTGTTCTCTGTTCAGAACAACTCATGAGTAGGTACTCAAAGGTTGCAAGCTCGAATCCTGATTCGAGTTTTCAACCTTTGAGTTACGGGCGATTACTTGAACCGCTCAGCTACCACGGTTAATTTTTAATTATGATTGCTATAAAATAAGTCATACAGGAGTTGTGCCATACTCCTGTAAAAGCTTCCTTAAGTAAATAACTAATGCTTAAATTCTTTTCCAGATATTGAGCCGGAGGAAGTAGGTAATTACATCTATGAATTACATTTGATTTTCTTCTGGAACGAAACATAATTATTCCATATCCACGCTAATAATCGCATAGATTATTAGCTAGTCTGCTTTGTGCGAAATTTTATCAAATTCCGTTCAGTTGTCGCATGAGAGAGGAAAAAGTCCTTAATTTTCGCATTTATAATATTAGCAGGTATGACATCGTTAACTGTCTTTATGTAAATTTTACTAACATTTTTTCGGGACCTTTTTTTTTCTTAACCGAGCAATGGAGAGACGAGACTACAAGGCCTTCAGCCAGGAACTTCTTAGGCGCAATGCAAACATAACTTAGGCCGGCCAATGTAGGGTTGTACATACATAACGGGGTAGGGAGAGTAGAACGCTAGTTCTCTCTAGACTTACATACGTCTTTCGCTTCGCCCACATTCATCAGTCTTTTCATACAGGCTTCGAATACTCTTGACGTTCCCGTTCTTGAGTGTCCGATCGATTTGATCTAGGTAGATGGAACGTGGTCTTTCTATGCCTCTTCTTGCACACACTTTCGCTTTGTATATCTTTTTTGCCAATCTTTCTTCACTTGTTCTTTCTTGGCAATCACACAAGCACTCGCTCGGGTGTTGAAGACCTAAGCACTAAGTTGACCAATTGTTTACCTCTACAGTAAATAAACAGTAATACAGTAGTACAGTAATACAGTAAATAAAATAAACGGTTTATCTTACTATTTTAAGATCTTGGAGCGTAAAATCATAAAGAAACTCTTTAAGGTTCTCTTTAAAATTTTTTTTTGGAGCCCACCATTCCTAACAATGATCATTTAATCAAATCAAAATAAAAAATATTAATCTGTAATTTTTTCCATAGAACCTGAGATTGAGACAGCTGCCGAAGCAATTACGGACGTGGGAGAGAGCGAGGAAGACCTGAAAGCTGAAATTGATCTGCGCGTAGAAGAAGAAGAAGTGCCAGTTATTGCAGAAGATCTCTATTCTTTTCCTCCGCGTAAGTTTCAAACAATTGAAGAAAAAGGTTTTACTAATATTACATACTTACATAATATCATCACGCCGAGACCTTCACGGAGTAGACGGAGGACTCTATTCACTCACTAGTCTTCATATTGCATACTTGCCAGTTTCAAGTACTCTTGACGTTACGATACCATATTTGGTAATATTTAATAGCTTCCAGCCTTGAGTAGTTACGGAGTAAGCTTACAACCAAGTTACGAGGAAATTATGTACCTACACGTGTATATTTCGCGATGAATTTTACAATTTTGTATATTTAATTTGCTAAATTAATATTATATCTACATCCGTTAGCATAATTCTATTTTTCCCATAAAAAAATACTTTCAAACATAAAACATTATACTAAAATCGGCAGAATATGTTATCCCAAATTTTTTTGATTTTGAAACATGTGCTTGTTGCAATATTTGTCTTAGAATTTTCCAACTGTTGTGTATTGCATATATCTATGTAAACAACACATACTGCAGAGTCAATGAACCCGAAAATATGCATGACTGGTCTCTTTTGAGATACCAGTTCAGAAAGACGGGATTACACACGGTTTGTTACTCTGGAAACGAGAGCGGCCTGATTTCTCTGTTTATTCTCTATGCTTACAAACATACTAGCCGTGCCGCGGGTTCACACGCCTTAATTTCATATATATGATTTCTGAACCACTCGGCCACCTCAGCTCTTGAAGTAATGCCTAAATGAGAAGTCTACGAGTTGAAAGCTAAAGGAAACAAGTTAGCGTCCGTAAAAGAACTTGTATAATGAAATAATGGTCGTACATCAATTGTTTTTCTTCTGATATAATTTCAATTTTGCGCCATAATGCATTTGTGGTACGCGTTAGTTTGCTTATAATTACTATTGTCTATAGTATCCATAACAGAACTCTATACACTTAACTAAACCAATACGTAATGTTTATTTTTTGTTCTAGCACCTGAAGATCTGGATCCGGATGTTGACGGAACCTTGGAGTTCTATACTGTCGTTGTACGTATAAAGATTTGATTCTTATAAATATAATATATAAGATCTATGTATGATAATAACCCTAGGATTCCAAAGGCTTCGTGTGCCTATAGTGTTGCTCTCTGCGGTTCTAGCGTCTAAAACGTGTATTGAGTAGTACTAATGTTACCAATACTACTACTACAACGTACTACCATTACTGATAGGGATACAATTATAACAGTACACACCTGATAATGTGTGGCATTAATGGCAGTAGTGTCAATTCAACTCATTATAAAATTCAACCAACATTTAATATCTAGTTGTAAGTTATTTTTAGTGTCTACTATGTAAGTGGCCTCAAATAAATAAATAACCGCTTCCTTTCGAACGGGCTTGTTTGTTTTGCTATTGAATATATTTACTATAACAATACTTGTATTTGTTTACGTATATTTATCACCGTCTGGTTCTCCTAGTTCAAGATTGCTTTGTTTTTAACCAGGTCAATTTGTGTACGATGTAACCAAAGTATTATTATTATTCGATAAGGGAAGAAACTTCTCTGTAATATTTTAAGGGTTTTTAAAAGACAAGGATAATTTTCGTTAACAGAGGGCGGTGCCCCGTATAATCCAATACCCAAAGTTGGTGCCAGTGTTCGGGGCATTCACGCCGCAAGGGACACACCGCAACCGTCGGTACATTTACTTTGTTCGTCAAACACCCGAAGGGATCCCACTGATGGAGAGCGACTATATAACGACACTCATGATGTCGGAGTTTGTGCTCACCGGCCTAACAACTGGCAAAGTGTTGATGAGTCTCGGTTTGCAATTGAAGGAGGTAATATTTTTTTCCTTTTTTACAATCCTACTTTTCCTACAATATTATAAATGTGAAAGTTTGTAGACTGTTTGTTCCCATTACACGCAAAAAATACTGAACAGAACCGATGAAATTTTAAACTGATTATTAACTGGAAGTTCACAGGTATATTATTAGCTTTTTCTTTGTAACTTGCAAGCTTTTTGTCAATTGCATCTACCGCAAAATCGATCTGGTCTCTAGTATGAGGTTTCCCTGAAGAGTACAGCATGGAGCTCTTCAAGAAGGGTATGAAAAGATTCCTGCAGGTTCGGTAGCGCGCGAGCAATGCCCTGGTGATTGCAAGCATTCATAGGCGGTGGTAACCGCTTACCATCAGGTGGACCGCATCCTTGTTTGCCACCCGTGAGGTATATAAAACAAAAAAAAAGGAAAATTACTGATTTTAAAATAGTTTGTCTTTCTAGATTACACTTCACGATAGATGGTTCATTGGCAACCTATGTACATGTACAACATACGTTGTTGGAGGGTTTATTTTTTACTCATGTATTCATTTGATTTATTGGCATAGTTTAATTTTGTACAAATGCCATTCGTTGTATCATTACAGTGCTTCGTTCCACTATTTAAGAAACAATTTCGGGAGGTTACCGTCATGAGTCAGCAATCGACCGAGACGTTACTCTCGAGGCAAGTGTCCTACGCGGGTGCTCATCATAATACTGATCAAACTACATCTCAGGTACACTTTTTTATATACTTAAAGCTTAAAGCACTTAAAATTAAGCTGTTACAATTATTTACAATAAGTAAAATCTTGTCTACTTCACTACCTTTTCTATGTGATCAGGTCAATTATCTTCGGCCATCAGACTACAGAAGAATGTCAAATATTGCAAGAGGTGAAAATGCTGAAAGAAGGTTCGCAATTTTACCTAACGGAAAATTTCAGATAAATAATTGCCACGTTGATCATATTCACATATTTTTCACAGAATCAAGAACATGCGTTCTTCCATTACGGATCCCTCTCGTCGAATAAAGATTCCGTCATCTTCAGCGGATGTTGGAGAGCAGTTTGATACTGGAAAGGTATTTTTTTTATTTGAACCTTTTGAGCCTGTCTAATCGTAGCCCGAACTATGTTCACAGTTGGTGAAGTATTGTCACTGGAGTCACTAATTTTAAGTACCTACATACTTATCAAAATACAATACAAATTTTATGGTATATATCCTCACGCCTTCCCAGAAGGGTCCGCAAAGGGGTAAAGGTAGTACCCACACACCCACTTTCCGCCAGAGACATATTTTATGTGCTAACGTGACAAATGGCGAGTCGGTCGCCGTTACTCAAGCACGACTACTTTTAATTTATTTTCAAGCGTCTGCAGTTTTCCTCTCAATGTTTTCCTTCACCGTAAAGCTCGTGAATTGACAAATAACTGTAATTAAGTACCGAAAAACTCATTGGCACAATCGGGATTAGATCTTGTAATCTTTGTGTCACAAGCAACTAGTCGAACCACTCGACCACCACAACTATGGCAAGTTACTGGTCATTTCTGAATTTCTGAAATACGAGGGAATGGCTCTTGCGGCAAAACAGGAACCTCGACTTCAACGCCAATATGTACTACTGGCATTGAAGTCGTCTGAAGAAAGCAAAGAAGAATTAACACATCGAAAAATAACGTCGGCAACGTGCTACTTCTATACTGGCGCTCTATACTTTCTGCCTACCCCGTTAGGGACTCGGCGTGATGATATGATATGATATTATTATGAAAAAAAAGTTTAATTATTGAACGAAATGCAAATATTTCTAAATAGTAATCCTTAATTATCACGGATGCCATGGTGTCTCAAAATAAAATTGTGACGACGCTGTAAGCTAGTTTGATGTTTCTCTTAAAGGCAACACCATTAGTGTCAGAAATCAGAGACACTGAAACAGAAGACGGACAGAAAAGCACAGCTGATGAAGTCATAGTAGACATAAAGGATCTTGTGAATATTGTTGAGTGGTAAATATAGTTTTCCTCAATGCAACATCTTACTTAACGAGTTTTGGAAGTACTGGCAACAGTTAGAAGTGTTAGTTTTTTTTTCTACTCATGCAATATTGATAATCCCAGCATTGGTAATGCTATGTATATGCTTATAAATATTTGGCCTGTCGAAGTTTATAACGATCTGGATTAAAATGTAGCTCATCATATTTTTGCGCCTCGATGCAGGCTGTTAATTTTTAAATATCTACACGCTTTCCCATAAAAGTCCCCGTAGAGTTAGACAGTATATTGATAGTACTTACAGACCCACTTTCCGCCAGATATATGTATATTTTAGTTGCCAACGTGACAGATGCTGAGTCCATCACCATAACTCAAGCACGACTATACATAAGCCTTTGAATTTTTTCTCGAATGTATACAGGTTTCCTCTCGATCTTTTCCTTCACCGTAACTCTCGTGTCTAATCACTGTCGTAATCACTATACTTGTGGTTCAGAAAAGCTCATTGGTACAGTCGGGATTTGAACTTGCAATAATTGACTGTATTATAAACCTTTAAATCTTATCATAACTTCTCAGGACTATAGAGCATATTGAAGGTGATATTCAGCTCCCAATGCCCAACATCCCGGCCCTAGCTGAAGAACGTACTGTTAAAGTGGAGTTCGTTGAACCTGAGCTACTAGAGCAGCTGCAAGAGGCAGTCATGATGTGGCAAAGTCATATAGATACCACAATTGCCACTTGCTTGGGAAAGGTATGACATTACATTTTGCGCATAAATATTGTATGCTACTACTTACTACAAAACATACATACTCTTATGAAATCTTCATGCCAAGTCCCTCACAGGGTAGGCAAAGAGAATAGGGCCCCAGTTTTTACTAGACCACCAGACCCTCTTCGTTCAAATTCATCTATTTCTTGGTATCTTTGCTCACCGGTTTGAATACTCTCGATGTTCCTATGCTTGGTTGCGGATCGATCGAAATCGATCGGATTTGACCTGAGGTAGTTGGAACGTGGTCTTCCTTTGCTTCTTTTTTCAAACTCTTTCGCGGTATACCTATATCTGCTTAATCAATATTATATTTCCTTTATTGTTGTTATATGTCTAAACCAAGGTAACCTTCTTCATCAACTACAACATTGTGTGCCCTTATTCGTGGGTTCAAACCGGAATAACATTTCAAGGTTTGGATGATTTTATTTTTCTTTGCAGACCCGTGAAGGAGAAGGCCCGGTAGCAGAGTACAAGTACTGGCGTGAAAGGGATGCAGAGATCTCACTGCTTGTGGAACAGCTGAAACAACCAATGGTTGTCAAAATATTAAACTTGCTGCAGAAAGGAAAATCAACTTATTTGGAGGTACTTCATGTAACATAAATGCTATCTATGCATAATTATATTCATATAATTTGCCACCTTCTCTTCGTTAAAAATCAGATATATTTTAGGTAACAAAAAGTGTTTATCGCCATTTTAAGTAAAGCACGACTATACATACTCTACGAACTCTTTAAATTTTTTCTCAATCTTATATTGAATACAAGTGAAGGTAATTTAATTTCAATGTTTTCAGGGCTTCAACCATTACAAGGAAAGACTTTTGGATCAATTTAACTTGGCCGGAGACAATTTGAAATTCCTCTCTACATTAATGAGATTTTTCACGGTATGAAAACTGGTTACACTTACGAAAATCACCCTCCGATCGGATCGAGTGGTTGCCTGCCAAACAAAGATTGCACTACTACTCGAACCACTTGGCCTCAACGGCTTTAAAGTTGAAATACCATGTCTAAAGTAATAACCATTTTTTAACCATTTAGGTCATTGAGGGTACTGCTTCCCTGCAGCAAGTGATTGACATGCTGCCAGAGATGGTGGAGAGCATTTACATGATGTGGGTTTTGTCAAAAGGCTACAGAACAGATGAAACAATGGTCCCTCTATTGTCTAGAATCTCGTGGGCTCTCTGTGACAAGTTGGAGAGGTTCCTCGACGTTCACAAACTTTTTAAGTACGATTTTGTTTCTTAAATTGAATTACTTTCAAAAGTATGTATTATACTATTAATTTATGAAGTATTCGTAACTCTTGGATTATTGAGGCGTTAAATAAAATAGGCATTTAAAAATGTTTGCACATATTTCTGTATAAAATTATATTTGAACTCAATTTGTATCTATATAAATTGATAGGTACCCAAAGGAGAAAAATACTGTATATAGCATTTATTGATTAGCTTAAAATTAATATAGCTATTATTTTTTAAGCAAGCCAAACGACGAAATTCTATCCTTGGCTCGAGCGGGTCAAAAGATTATGGAGATGTGGCACTCTCTCTACAAGGACACCAGACGCAATATAGAGATTAGTGGGAAAGGAGCTCGATGGGAGTTTGATCAGCCCTTGTTGTTCACCCGCACTGACTATATTGGTACCGTTGCAAGGGACTTGGGTGATGTTGTACAGGTTTGTCGAAAAACATCTTTTACCTTCTCTTAAGAGAGTACGTCGTGTAGTAGGCAGTAGTATAAAACCACCGCAACCGGATTTCGTGAGAATCAAACCTGCTTTCTCGGAATATGTCATGTTCCAAATTTTTGCACTATCTTCAACAAGAAACAAAACAGAGTGAAGTTAGCCACAAAGACAAGCATGAGTGAGCGTAAGGCGCCCTGCGGCGATATAATTAAAATTTGATAAGCGAAACCCAAAAAATCCTTTACATATATATATAATGAACTAGCTGTCCCGCCCACCTTCGCCCAGGTTAAACTTCCTGAAACACGATCGCAGCGCCACCTATCGGGTCAAATTGTGATATAAGCTATTCTATCTTTTAAGTTGGATCAAACTGCACGCGGAGTACAAATTTGATTGAATTCTTTTAAGTAGTTTAGGAGCCCATCGCGGACAAACCACGTGATACGTAATTTATATATATTAAGATAATAAATTATCTTCAGGCCTTACCACTAGGGCTACCGAAGAGATAGGCAGAAGGCGAAATGTGTGCAGTACTCACATATCCACTATTATATTTTACTGTAATGAGCTTATTCTTATTTACCAGAAGGTTTTCCATTTGTAATTCAATAAATATACTATCATATTGGTGTTGTTTTCAGGTTCTCATAGATTTTGAGCGTATATTCGGTTTGGAACTCAAATCAATCATCAGTGATCCTACTCAGATAGACGATGTACGGAAGCGAGTCGCGAACCTCGTCTATCCAATCAAGACCATTGATTTTAGTGTATACGTATTCGATAATAAAGAAAACTGGGACGTCATTATGGGAGACTTCTGGAGTGAAGTGAGATACTTAGAGGAAGAAGCAAAAAACTACATTAATCAAAGTTTTGGGAATTTAAGGTACGAACTTAAATTCGCAAGATTTTTTATGATTGGTACTAAAAACCAATATTTAAAAATAATTTAATTATGTATTACACAAATTCTCTGTTTTTCTAATTGAGCCTATGTTAATAAATTAATATGATTTGATTTTTGAGCATTAGTCTCAAACAAACTTCCAGAAGTGACCCGTAGTTAAATTCAAGTTATGATTAAGGTCCTATAAATGAGATTCTAAGTGAATCAAATAAATCATCCCATTTGAAGGCCCAAACCAAAGTAGATTAACCTAAAATTGACATAATTTATTGCAGGTCATCAGAAGAAGCATTGACGGTACTTCTAAAGTTCCTCGAATTCGACACTCGCGAGTCTATCAGAAAACAGCTCTCCACAAAGTTTGATCTGGTAATGAGACAATTCATCAAAGAAATAACTGCCATTGAGGACAAATTCACTGTGAGTATTACGCCTGAAACTTTTTGATGACTGACTAATTTATAAAGTTCCTGATTTAAAAGTAAATTGTTTTTTTTAACAGAGATACCGTAAAAATCCACCTTTATTGCGAAACCATCCACCATTAGCGGGGGCCATTTACTGGGCAAGAGCAATGTTCAATAAGATGAAACAACCAGTCATGAGGTTTCAAAAGGTAATATTTAGATGCTTCCTGTCATGCCTTCCCGGCTTGTCTTCCAAACAAAGCGGTAATGAGGAAACTGCCATGGGATTTATAAACACTTTATTGTCGGAGGATTGAGTCAGCGAATTGACCGATTGAGTGTGTTAATTTGGTTTATACCTATGTAAGTAATACATATATTCATAAATGTTGTGTGTTCATATGTTCATATGTGTATAAATGTATATATTTTCATATGTTCATAAATGTATAGAATAAAGTATGGGAAGACCCAGTGTAATTTTGTAAAGTTAACTTGTATAACTGTGTTGCAATTTAAAAGGTGCCAGAATTAAACGACTGCGAGCAAAAGAAAGAAGCATTTCTACAATACAAAGCGTTCTCCAAAGTTATCAAGGAATATGAAGAAAATAAGTTCAGGGACTGGGTCCACAACGCTTCGGACTTTGTCGACAACATGATGAAGAAGAACGTATTGAAGGTCGTCTTTAAAAAAGAAGATGGTAAGTTGTTTCCAAAAAAAGTAAAATGTGTCGAAACAGTAAGCCATTTCTCGATGGTTTAAAAATGGTTCTTAAAAAAGACAGGTTATTTTGGATCTCAAATATTGTTTCCGGAAAGAAATAACATCAAAACATTAAATCAAAACCTATGTCTCAATTTTTTTTTAATCAATTTAATTTCATTATATTTACTTAATAAAGTCCTTTATTTTATTATTATTTACTTCGATGAATTATGTATAAATTTGTTTTAACAAATAATCGTCATGATAATTTTACATTTCAAGCTGGTTCGATTGATGAAGGTGGTAAGTCTACAACACCCAATATGACAATATTCAAATTACGTTTATTTAATTTCACCATCCACACGCAATCAGTCAAAATAAGAATCACGCTTGCATAAATAAATATTTGTCGAAAATGCCGAATCCGTCTATTTGAGACGAATCTAATTTTAAGATATATATATTTTTTTAAAACCTATCAGTCTTATTGTTAAATGCTGCCTCTAAGACTCTAAAACATGAGTACATATTACAGATACACACAGATCTGTTTAACCTCTTGAACTTTTGGCCATTGCCAGATCCAGTCCCTTCCTCCGGTCGCGGTATGCAACTAACTGCGGCGGGACGGGCACACGTCGCCAAGAAGAGAGCCTCGGATATCTCTTTGCGACCCGCTGACATTGTCAACAAGGAAATTGCAGAGAAAAGACGAAGAGATAAAGCATGTATTATAACTATTCAATTTAATCAATTACGCCTTTTACGCTGTAACATGTAATTCAATTTATGCCAACACAAACGGTTACAACACAATTAAAAACTGTTTTTTTTTAGTAATGCTTATGAGGATCCCCGGGCAACATTACGAGAATGTAAGATCTCCTAGCTCCGTATCAATACTGGCAAAGGAAGGTTTGGTAAGAAAATTGCATCAGTTAAGAATTTCGTCACAAAAAAAAAAAACTATCGTTAAACTGAGTGTATACTCCGTATATATTTGTTTATACAAATAGTCTCATATACGAGTAGCTCATAGGAACGTTCAAACAAAGCATCTCAAATGAAATCGACTTTTCAGACGGATGTTACATGGCGTGATTTGACAGTCCACAAATTGATCCAGGAATATGGCCTAGAATTCCAGCCGAATTTCGACAAGGAGATCTTCTTGGTAATACATGAAGCTGAGCTCATGGAGCAGCTAGGTAATACCGTTCTTTTGCCATCGAGATGAAATCAAATACAAGCGTCATCTAGTTGGAGGTGGTTGCATGGCAACAAAAGATTGATGACAACTAATAGAGGTGCCCTGCGGATTTCCCAACGTTAAATTAGATTGTCATTTATGGAGCATTTTTTTTAAATGATGAGGAGTTTCTGTGACTCCCGTATAATGTAGAATAAGATATAATAATTTCTCAGTTATTTTTAGTTTATCCACTGAGATTTTTTCAAACATAATGACAATGATATATTTCTCCTCTTAAAATAGTATTTATCATAATATTATATATTATGATAAATACTATTTGACTTATCGCAATATATGTATGTACATATAGGCCCTCTCTCGTGTTAGTTAATATTTTGCTTCATCCATATGGATGAATATGATCTCGTCTATTTGCAGTACTGTTCAGTATTCAAACTACCAATATAATATCTTCCATTTTCTCTAGGCTTTGATTTGCCCTCCAATATCCGCGACGTGGCCATGCAAAAGGCTCGCCTGTACTACGAACTAGAAGCGTTAGAGAACGTGATACGCAAATATAACGCGAGCACAACCTCTCTCAGCCCCTCGGAGACACATCTCATGAAGAAACATCTTCTGGACATGGAAAGACACATCTTGCCGGGGTTGACTAGGATCACCTGGACTGCACTCGGGATCAATGAATACATCAAAGATATAACTAAAGGTGAAATTACAGATAAATTTCCGATCTTGTTGAGTTGCTCTTTGAACAGACAGATTTACACTTATTTTTTGTTTAATATTTTTTATATCTGCTTTAATATAGTACATAGAATATATTTTTGGTTAGGTGCGAACTCTCTACAAGCCGTTTACCAGCAGCTGAAGATGGTGGAAAAAGAGATACAATTCCTGATCGATCAACTGGAACAGTTTGATCTTTTTCCACTTGTTCGCCCTGAGAACTATGTGGACCCAGAAACAGGCGAGCCTGATGATACGTGGCTTTATCCATGCAAGGTAAAATCAGAGTATAAGATATATAAGATTATACAGTATAAGATAATTATATACTCACCCTAATATAATCATTATTAACACAAGTGCGCTTAGTTCGAACTCCATGCTAAAGAATTTCTTGTGATTGTAATGTATTTGAACACCTTTAATACCCATACCAATGGCCGGTAACGAGTAAGCAATAACTTCTGGTATCCCTCATATAGGCTGCGGTAACCGCTTACCATCAAGCCGTATGCTTGCCGCCTTTCTTCTATGTACAAACAATATAAATGTCTTAAGCAGTGGTAAATTTTAATAAGATAGCATCCAAATATTTAATCAACAGTAATTTTTTTGATATACATTTACCAACTGAATTAATTAATTTACTTACAAAATAATTTCTCCATTACGCAGACATATTTCGTGGAGGTAGAAAACGAGCGTTTGAACCGCGTAGCGATGCTCTCACGCATTTACGACCGCATCGGACCCATCCTCATGAAGCTAGAGTACTTGATCCTTGGCACAAGTACTGGCAAATCTTTGGTCATGACCGCGTACTACTCCTATTGGGAAAAGAAGATATTCAAGTGTTTGGTCAAGTAGGTTTCAATTAATAATGATGTTAAGCTAAGAATTTACTGTGATATGTCCCAAAACTACTAAATGCGCATACATATAATACACGCATTATTTGGCTAGTGATCTAGCACAATTTATGAATGCGGGCTGAATTCAAAGGCGAAAAGATTTGGGAGTTTTTCGATGTCTCAATTATAACCGAAATTGATTATAGGTATATATATTCATACATACATATCATCACGCCAAGTCCCTAACGGGGTAGGCAGAGAGTATAGAGCGCCAGTTCTCTCTAGACTTACATACTTCTTTCGCTTATATATATATATATATATCTTATATATATTCGTTACAGATAAATCTAAACTTGTCAACGCTTATACACTTATCATCAGAAAAATCTAAACACCTTGCAGGTTTATAATAATAATTCATTTATTGCAGATACCAAAATCCATACATTCCAAATCAAATCAACATTAAGAATAAGTTAAAATTATCAAAATAAATCATAATAAAAAATAATAAAATAAAATTTATGTATTGTAAGGATTATCAGAAAATGTGTATATTTAGGAATATATTATGTCAAATGTGGTTTAATAATTTTTCCCCAATTTTTACCCAATTTTTATGACAATCCTTACAAAACATAAACTTGCAAATGCGTGTTTCGATTTTCTGATGAGAAGTGCATACTATATTTATTTTGTCACACTTAGTACTTTACGAGAAAAGGAACACGTTGAGATAAAATTAATTAGCAGATATATAGATAAACCTGAAAAAATTACTAGTCTACAACACCTCGGTGTTACTTTCAGCTTCACCCTGGAAAATTTGGAATGCTTCCAACAAGCTCTAAGCGAAAAGACCCCGATGTTTCAAGTTGACGCCGCGCTAGTCCCGCCAGATATCACTATGAGGCCCACGTCTGCAGAGATCTGCAATATTTTAGGATATAATATAAAGCATTTCTTGAACAGGTAATCAACTTTATATCCAATCTTTTATCGTTCTATAATTTTTGACTGCTAGCATCTTAGATTCATATACATTCCTCGGCTGTTAATGTAATGATCATAAACTGCCTGAAATTTGAAGATATCCGATATAACTATTTGCTTTTATCCTGCGTCGTATTTTGGCTTCCTGCGTTGCATTTTTCTCGTCAAAATTATGAATAAAATAATAATACAAATAATATTTGTGATCACAGGCTAACAGCTTTTCCTCGCTGGATGAAGAAAACTTGTCTGCCATGTCCACCACAACGAATCGCCGACACCACCGGCAATGAATTCTATGTATTCTCTTTCTTTGAGGATATCTTGAGAGTCGTTGCTATCAATGACGTTACTTTACTTACCCAAGACACAATATATAGACTCACACAGGATATCAACACCTATATACAAAAGTAAGTTTGTTAACGTCAATCAATATGAAGGAATATGTCGCGAGGGAGCATAAGTTTCAAGATTAATTCAAAGATGATAAATATAGTCGTGCTAGTAAGACGAGAATATAAGTTTCAACATATTTAATGCTTCACGCCTAAATATATCACTAGCGACATGTGGGTATTATTAAACCTCGTATAAGTAAATATAAATACGTTGATTAATAAAAGTCAAACAAATTAAAGCAACTAGCAAATTTAGTATTATCAGTTTAACGTAATAATCAGTAAATATCCCTCATTTGTTTAACATTTTAAAATAACTTCACAGATGGCACAAGTACCAGCACCTTTGGGCATTTGACAAACACTTATCCTGCGAAAAATATGTTCAAAAACATGATCAGATCCACAAATACGATGAAAAGTTCTTCTTTTTCGAAGATATAATTGCTGATCTTAACGAGCACGTGAAGTTCGTAGATATAGGGGCACTTCGAGTTAATCTCCGTCCTATAATACGGCAGGTTCAAGATCATGCGCAGGAGTGGAAGAATATTTTAGGCAATTGCATAGCTTCGAAGACAAGAATGAATATGTACGACTTAAAGAATCAAATTGATGTAAGATTTTAACTTGTTTTAAAAACACCACAAAGTACCGATTTACGGGATTTGTATATTCATATTCATTTTTGATTATTATTAATAGTAGTATACGCAATCCAGAAGCATATTTGATTGATTATACAGGCGTGTTGGCAAATTAAGTCCAAAGTCCTTTGAGTAAACTCATTACCTCTTTTCAGAACCTAAAATCAATAGTGAACATGAACATAAAAGGCCTGGAGGATTTCAAGCTAGTGATGGCGACCATAACTCAGGTGCAAGCCATGACAATCACCGCGGAGGTGAGGTACCGTGGTATGCAGGAGATATTCCATATGCTACGGCAGCATGGGATTGATGTAAGTAGTACAAAAATTATACACTTTTGCCATAGTACTTGGTAATGTAATGAAAATGGTTGAAGAAGTTATATTTTTATAATTCATTAGGATGTTAAATTTGGAAGAATTCTTTTTGAATTTTACAGAACAGAACAATTGTCTTGAAAGAAAGGCGTTTGGTTTTTTATTGAGCTGTTTACCAATGGTATGTAAGTCTAGAGAGTACTGGCGCTCTATACTATCTGCCGTTAGGGACTTGGCGTTATGATCATCCACATTCATCAATCTGTTCGCCGGTTTCGAATACTCTTCTTAATGATGCGACATCTATATCTACTGAAAAAGCGCAACATCAAATGGATCACCATTCAAATTTAGAATTATAGCAAGGCATATATACATACATATCATCACGCCGAGTCCCTAACGGGGTAGGCAGAGAGTATAGAGTCTCGTCGCTTTCAAGTAGGTACTCCTGACGTTCCCGTCCTTGAGCGTCAGACCGATTTGATCCAGGAAGTAGGAACGTGGTCTTCCTTTATAATAACCTCTGCCTCTATAATAATAATACGCAATCCGTTATTTTCGAACATTATATTTAACATTTATAGATATCGGACGAAGATTTAGAATTTGCCAAAAGTCTAGAGGCTTCATGGGGTGGACTATATCAAACAGCACTATTCCGCGGGAACACTCTGGAACAGACTAAAGAGAAGTTCTCTAAGCTAAACGTGGTGGAAATATCGAACTTCCTTCGAGAACTTGATGAGTTTGTTGAGAAGTTCGATGCTGAAGGGCCGTGCACTGTCGGCGATGACATGGACAGAGGGCTTATACTGATGGAGGTAAAGCTAATCGTGTCAAGGTATTTTTTATATCAAAGAAGCATTCTCTTAATTTATTTTAATATACCTACATTGTTGTATCACTTAACATGTTTTCGTCTTCAAACATGATGATCGAACAGAAGTTTATACTTTGTCTAATAGTTATTAATTAAACATATCGAACATTAAAAATCTTCCAAGCATATTTTATTTGCTTACTGTCCTTTAAGCTAAAAGTTTTCTAATTTAATTCGAATACTATTGTACTTTCAATAAGGAATATGGTAAATACTTTGATGAATTGGAGTTCCGGAAGAAGATATTACAAGCAGCTGAACAATTATTCGACAACCCTCTGGCTGACTTTTCAAATTTCAACC